>CAUJRU010002834.1:0-63878 GCA_963277665.1 Viscum album | reverse complement strand
CTTTATTTTATTTCTCTTTAAGGTGTCAAACTTCCTGCTCAGTCGTAAGAAACTTCTGGGTATTCTCTTATTTCTTCTGATACTGGGAATTATCGGAGCTTTTTCTACTTTCTCATGTCTTATCAGCCACATAATGACGAATTATTATATGAATATGGTGAGAATCCACCCCTCTAGTTCATAGAATGTGTATCCATATTAAAGTGACCCCATTTGTCTCATCCATTATATATTTGAATGAATGAGGATGTGTTTGATGCATTTCCACGCCTTAAGTCATGTCATATGACTCTCCTCAGATGTGTTAGGATCAGAGTCTTCCATCTCCTCAAGATATGTAGGACTGTACTAGGGAAAAATAGCAACAAAAATTGTAGATTCTTTCTCACTGGGTGCTACGGTAGGACCATCTAGAATAATTGACTCTGTGAGAACTGGTGCAATCATTGGTAGAGATCCCACAAATGTTTTGGACTCGACGCTTTGTTGAGACTCTAGCCTTGCGATCACTACATTGGGGTCTGATATCTTGGTCAGCTGAGTTCCCCAATAAAATATGTGAGCCTACAAAGGTAGAAACTTACAATATCCAATCACACCAGTGTCCAGTTCCTGAATCATGATAGGATCTTCCACCACATATGGTCCCTAGAAACATGTTAATTCAATTATTAACACTGGCTCTTGAATAGTGGGAGTATCTTAAGAATATGAGGTCTCCATTTCAGCCCCTCCTATTGGCTTATCGCTGACCACTTAAATTGTGGTTGGTCCTTTGACTTCTTCAACCATGGTCGGTCCCCTACCCTGCTCGATCCCAGATGCATATTCATGAGGATGTTCTTCCACATCCATGGGTACATTTTCATCCCCTGTAGGGGGAGCTTCCTGGATATCATCATAGATTTGTTCCTGAATAGGGAAAATTTTGGTCAGTCGATTCAAATTATGAAAATAGAAAGACCAGTAGAGATAAGAGTTGAGATTCACCTTGAGTTGTTTGGCCAGTTCTGTGTCATGTCCTTCAATTTTTCCGCTCTCACGTGGGTTTCCCTAGAAGATGACTATTTCCTGAGGTATCTCACCTCTAGGAAATTCAACACAAACCTCCTCCTCTCCCTCTTCCTCTTCTTCCTCTTCCTCATCATCCTCCTCTTCCTCCACTTCTTTTTCTTCTTCCTCATCATCGTTATCCTCAAACATCAGCTTTTCTAAGTCATTCTCCAGGCCAAGCATCACCTTTACTAGGATATGTGGTTCTTCATACAGCCCCTGTTGGCATGCATAACTATCTATGGATGTCAGGTACACATGTCGGTGATGAAATTTTACCCTCTCTTCCACCTGAATGCACCCTACATCTAGTAGATCAATCCTAGAGTCACCAGTCTCTGCCATATCTCTTAAGCGGACATAGATTATCACATCATACTCCAGAAAGACCATAGAGAAGGAAAAATGGTGTAGGCGGTATAGTTTAGAACATGTCTTAATTCCTTCCCATAGAGTTCCCTAGCTGGTCCACGAGGCCTCCCATGGGACCACCTCTCTTTAGAAGGTGGAGTCACATTCTCACCTTGTGATTCTCCTACCAATGGAGTTCCAACCCACATTGTTCCAATTACCTGTCTTATTCCTTTTCTCACATCCCCAGTAGTACCTCGTCTACTTCCTCACTGTTTGGACTCCACACTGGCCACCATGATTTTCTGAATGAATTTCCACAAAATCGCCTCTAGTTAAATTGCTATCAAATGGTCAGCATACTCCTTTGATAGGATGGCATTGACAATAGTAGGGGGAAGAGTGATGAATTCACCAAAACCAATAGTTTTGAACATAATCCATAGTTGGAGAATGATTCAAGTATTTTTTTTCTTCCTGAACCTCTGTATATAATTTCTTTGGCATCTTTTTCATGCACCCAAATTTCCTAGAAAACATTGTAAGAACATAGAGTTTGAAAAACATTTTTCCATCAATCTGGGAAACCATCACACCACCCCTGATGCTTTGAAATTATTCTCTATGCTCCAATGGGACTCACTCTTCATCTACCATCTATCCAAATAGGGTCCAAAATGGATGAAAGTTGAAGTTTGCATGGTTTCCAATCTTGAGTTTGATCCCTTCCTCTTTAAGTGTCAATGGGATAATTCCAAAAATATTCAGTAGGTATGGTTGTAGACCATCACCTGGAGGGTGGATGGAATTCGGGAAGTTGTACCCACCGTAATGAGTTGTAACCCATCCATGAAGAATCTGTAACGGTCCACATATTCTCTTAGGTGTACTTCCTCTAGAGATGCTTCCTAGAATGCTGTACAGCCTGGCCAATATAGGAACCCCCAGATTAATCTTGTTCCTGGATGCCTTGATTTTGGACATCACTAGCATCCTTGGACGAATCCACATCCTCATTTTCCTCACTATAAGTAGCCACCTGATCAGAAATGTAGCAAGGAACCTGGCGTATCGTACATTTGGGTCCCGAATTTTGTTTGTGCTGATGCCAAATGATCGGTACTCGCCTGCTTTTAGGACAATCCAGTATGATCCTGCCTTCTCCCTCTTTGAGGTTTTTGGGTACTGCTTCCTTTGGCCTGGTATTTCAACTTTCTTATATTGTGTCAGAAACAGACTGAACCATCCCAGATAGACTATATCCTTCATGATGTGATTTATTTTCAGCTTCTCCTTGAATAAATCCAACATATTACATGTTAGAATGGGGGTGCGCATCCTATCCCCCCCAAAGTTCTCTACTGTAAGGAACTCATCATACTGGTACCCTTCCAGGGGAATTCCCCAAATGCAATGGATATCCCACAGGCTGATTCCTACCTCCCCATGGTGGAGGTGGAAAGTATTTGTGTCAGGAGACCACTGATTAAACAGCTCTGGTACCCATTCTTGGTGGTTGTAGAAATGAAACTCATCTTCAAATAACATGACATACTGCAGCTCCATCCTGAACTCCTCGCATGTCTAGCGTACCCTGTATGCCCATTCCCATTCACTCATAAAATTTCTACTAAACTTGAAGTCCTATTCCAGGCATCCTTTGGTCTCATCAGTAATGTTTCTTATGAAGGTTCTCACATAGTGAGCTAGAGATTCCACAGGAGCTGGATCACTCCCTACAACAGTCCTAGTCTTCGAATATAGGACGCAAATGGCCATGTTCTGTGTTTCCTTGGCGGGGTGACCATTTCTCGTGATGTTGTAATGTGGAAGGCTATCCTCACATGTTACCCATGATCGTGGCATATCAGTCCCGAATCTTGGCATCAACACATCTTCCAGAAAACTAAAGTTCCATATCAGTAGACTATCACTCAGAACTTAATCCTTTTGAGCTTGCGTCAGCATACCAAAAAACATATGATTATCCAAAATGAATCCTCTCACATAAAGAATCTGAGGGTTTGTGATCATCTGGGTCCTTTTATAGCATTAGTATATTCCCACTCATTATCAGTCTATTGAGTAGCCATTTCCTTAGGAATTCAGAACTAGAAAATGATCTTGCACGAAAGAACTGGGTTTTAGTGCATAAGACAGACGGTTGTGCACAAGATGTGTGTTAGCAATGGAAAATTTATCATAATTCAAGTGTGAAAAAGATTTGGAAGAAGCGAAAAAGAACCCACAACTATGCACAAGGTACCAAACAAATTAAGGATCTTTTTTGTGGAAAGTAAGATCTTTCACACATGATAGAAAAGTCACTTATCACATAGGAAAGTCATAGTGTGGAGCCTTGCCTCCCCCCCCCACATATTTAATGACACAAAATTTCCCTTCATGCATGCAAAAATGGTTTGCATGCCGAATGCGAATTTTTTGTGCACCACCATTAGGAACTCTAATTCTCTATTTTCCTCAAAATACAACCTTCAAGTCCCCCTTTAGCTCTGATTCTGAGGGGGGGGGCATTTTTTGGTGCTGAATTATTGTTAAGAGCATGAATTGACATTTTTGAGAAAACTAAAGGCATATTTTGAATCAGCGAACAATCCCGAGATGCCCACGGGAGGTGTGTGTAAGATTAAAGGTAGGTGCGCAAGACTATAAAAGGAATGAAAGCTCTTGCATTCCCAATGTGATGTTAAAAAAATTAATCCGCATCAACCTCTCAAGAAACATCCAAGTCAAAGGTGATAAAGAAGATCAGCTGGCGTGCAAGAAGAGGGGTCATACGCAAGATATTCTACGCCAAATGTGACATCAAAATCCACTTGCATTCAATCCACCTTGTGCGCCACTATGGAATTTTGAGTTTATAAATTGAAACATCCCCCCTTATTCTGAGGATATTTATAGAAGACGAACCTCCACTTTACTGAGTGAAAGATGACCCTTCCATGACCGTGTGAATGACATGGCCTCAAGGTACTGGATCTTATGTGACAGGTCTCCTAGGGGTCCTTTTTCAGGTGGGCCCACTATGGCTTGACCCTCACCCATTTCCTTTTATTCCAAGTAAATTTCACACAAAATATTCTTTTTGAGTAAAAGTTTTCCCTTCTATAATAACAATCTTTTGCTTAGGGTTCCCCATTGTGAGCAACCAATCATTTTTCATGCAACCATCCAATCTTGTGCGCAGGCCCTCATCTTGCACGTGATACTTCAATTTTATGTTCCCCTACTTTTGCGATCCATGTGTCTTCCTTACCCTAATCCACCATGTTTGAGCCCCTCTTACACGCAACACCAATGTCTTACGCATACTTTTCCCGTGTGGCCCTCCAAGATTGTACGAGGTGATTTCAAAGTTCCATGAGGAGTGATTCATGTGAAATTTCCCTGCCTTGTGCTTCTTTGAATATGCACGCTAATGGCTATTTATCCTTCTCATTTCCACGCTAACGTGTACCCCTTAGTGGATCACTCCACAACCCTATCTCCATATGACATTGCTGGTGTCTTCCCTTCACCAAGGGTTAAAGTTAATTAGTTATGTAATTCCTAGGGGAGAGGAGTGAATCCTCATCATCCAAGCTATAGGATGTTAAACTGCCAAGCATCCACATCCTCAACACATGACATTAAACTGTGATCACCACATTAGTGACAAGCCCAAGAGGATCGTGAAGGGTATGTGCACCATCACCCTCTCACTTATCCTCCCCTGTTACACTTTGTCTCCATGTGCACCTTGGGAATCCCTTTCATAAGCATGGACACTCCATGATAGGTTGATCCATGTATAGTGGTTATATCCTCCTCGTAAATCTGGACCCCTACTCACACTTCCCTCCTAGAGTAAGTCCCAATCTTCCATTCCTTAGGCTGTTAGCCAATGTAATCCGCACACCATTCCTCATGGTCATACCTCTCATGAAATGATTGTCAGGTCCCTTACTACCTCTTATTTCTCACACCGAGCATGATTCACAAGCGATTAGAATAATCATCGACCATGACATACTTTTCAGGTCATTAACCATACATAAAACACAAGAACCTTTACACCGAACAACATAGACTTTAATCTTTTCCCCTTTTCAGGTGAGGTGCGTAGAAAGCCTCCCCGAGTTTCAAGCCCATCACCCATCAGTCCCAACCACTTCATGTTGGTTTACCCTTTTCCTGCATTATGTTAAACTGTATGCCTCTTTCATATCACATGATGTTAAATTGTATACTTACAAACTACGTGGGTTTTGATCTATATCTCCTAGACAGGGTATATAGGAATCCTCCCTTAGGTTCGACCCCAAACACTAGTAAATTTTGGATTACCATTTTTTGGGACCTATATCCTTGGTCCTCCCTTTAGCAGTGTTAGACCATTTCTCGGGTAGCTAACCTTGTTTAATCCCCATACTCAATCAATTCTCCTCCAACCAAGAGTGTCCCTATTGTGATGTGCTTCTAACCACGCATAAGCCCCAACATGTCTCTAGGTTGTTATACTCTGTTTACACCCCGATTCTATGCCCCACTCCAGAACTATGTGGACTGTGATCTTTTCCCTTCTTAAGAAAGGTACGTATGAAGCCTCCATGAGTTTCAAGACCATCATCCATGTCCCATCCTGGTCTCTCCCTTGAGCCTTTGTTTTTGGGAATACCATGCTTTAACACGGGGGGTTCTACTTATTTTGGGTCAAATCTGTGCACTCCATTCTCATGGACCACCTCCTTAGGTATCCCATCACCCCAAAAAACTATGCGGACTTTTATTCCCATCCACAGGGATACATAGGAATCCTCCCCTAGGTTCAAGACCAACACCAATACCAACATTTGCATGTCAGTTTCAACCCATTAATTTTCATCCTTAGATACTTCCTCCATCATCCATAGTGATTCTTACCCAGGCCACCACATCTTGGTGAGGTCATTCCACCCCCCTTCTTGCTTCTCCTAGTAGGACACAGGCAGCTAACCAGGCATAATCCATGCACAATCCATATTCTTCCATCCAGAAGTGTCCCTCTTGCAATGGGCGGATAACCATGTGTAAGTCTCATATCACCCTTTAGAACTACATGGGTTTTGATCCCTAAATTATACATAGGGTATGTAGGAAGCCACTTCAAGGTTCAATCCTAGCCAATAGTAAACTTTGGCCTCCACTTTGTCGGGACCCAATCATCCTCTGATCCTCCCTTTGAGGTTTCTAGATTAGCCTTCATAGTGTGATATCTTCCATTTATGGGAAACACTACCTCAGATATGTCCTCATTGTGTGTCTTGATCCACCCATCTGGTAAAACCTCTAGGTACTCCCTCCTAGGTATATACCCACCCAATCCACTCTCATCTGTGTTCTGATCAGTACGATCTATCTCTGTTAGACATTAAACTCATGGAATACCCCGTGTTAAACATAGGAAGCTAAGGAAAACCTCGGAGACATACCTCTAGCATATAATTCTCTACATTAGATGTGGGATTCCTCGGGTTTCTACACACTTGAGAAACCCTATCATAAGTGGAATAAATTCAGGTGTAATAGTGTTTTAGCATCCAGACATGCCAGCGATGCCCAACGTGAGTTTCTACCCTAAATTGACCCCCTGGGAATGTCCTAATAGAATCATCATAATTAACCGGCATCCACAAAGATATGGCACTGGGAAGAGTTTTACAAACAATGTCTTAATATTTAAGAAATACCCAAACTAGGTGATGAATTCCGAGGAGAAATACACATAAAGAGACACCTAAATCCCATCAACCCATTTCGATCAAGGAGAAATGTCCCTGAAGAAGTGATGGATTTTGCCCGCCTTTGGAAAGTGGGAATGGGGGGAAAAAGCTGCGCATCCTTGGTAGATGGATATGCGCCCCGACAAAATCATCAGAAACAACATTTTATGAGTGATTCATGGTCCTTGTGAAACAAAATGAAATCAATTGGAAAAGCATGAATTTTTTATATATCATACCCTTTGAAAGTAAAATTCATTTTGTATCATATGTTTGATAAGGAATTTAATTTTCTTTTGTTATAATAACTTTCAGGAGACCAATTAGTGTTGTAAAGTTGGTGTTTCTTCATCTGCTACTAGATTTCAAATTATATAATTTCAATACATCTGACAATGTTGTGTATTTAGTACAACTAGTAAACAATGGTCTCTTAGAATATTTATTTAACATCTCAAACAACTTTGGATAATCACAAATTTCATCTTTAAATTACATTTTCATTTCTTCCATGTGATCTCCATCATCATTTATATTGGAATTCATATCAAATGATACATAAACTGCAATATCATCCCATTTGGTGTGCATGTTCAGTTTTTTCATTGTGTTCAGTCCAAAATTTATAGATCTGATATATTCTATGAAAATAAAATGTTATTCAAACTATTCTATATTAATTTTTCTTGAATTAAAACAACATAAACATGGACAAAGGATTTTAGAAGGGTTGTATACATACTCTATTACAAACTTGATGAACTCTTTAACTACATATTTAAAAACTTTTATCATATGATTTATGTTCA
Source organism: Viscum album (assembly GCA_963277665.1). Lineage (NCBI taxonomy): Eukaryota > Viridiplantae > Streptophyta > Magnoliopsida > Santalales > Viscaceae > Viscum > Viscum album. The sequence goes on along the minus strand of CAUJRU010002834.1, from coordinate 55,903 downwards.
TCCATTTTTTATTCAAATCCATACTATTAGGTTAATAGAATATTCATTTTATATAATAAATAAATAAATACAAATGAGTTATTCATAATAAAAGGATAAAGTTATAAATAATTATAATAAGGGGAACCCAACATTTTATTATTTCAAATAATTTTATTGTGATTTTAAGGAAATTTTTAATTGAATTTAATAAAATAACTACTCCATTGGTGGTAGGTTTTATCCTTTTAATTCAATAAAAATTATCCCTGGTACCCAGTATGGGATGAATGCTACTCAAAGTAGTTCAAGAAACATAGGTGCATATCCAGAAGAGATGGGGGATTAATCTCAAGAAAAAAATGAAATAATAATTGTTCGATAGATGAAGATGATGAGGATAATACGTTTCTACTCAAATCTAAATTTTCTTAGGTTGGGAGTTAGAGAAGCACTATAAAATATTTCTTAGTTTGTTTTTTAAAGCTGAAAAAAGTAGCAGAAACAGTCTAATCCCTACAAGGGACTCCTTGATTAGTGTGAACCTGAGAAGGCTTAGCTGGATAGTCTTACACACACACATGATGAAATTTTCATTAAATATTGAAAATTCAAAGTAATCCTTCAATTACTCCATGAAAAATAAAAAGACCTTTGGTTTGAGGACTTAATTTAAAAAGTGATTAGCTTCCCATGAAAAAAAGTTGGTAATTCTAGGATGGTTTATTTAACCTTTCTAGGTGGGTTTCCAAAAGGTGGGAGTAGTTGATGTTTATTCATTTTTTCACTTGGTGTGTGGTGGTCTAGATGGTTTCTTATTGAAAGTATGAGTGGTGATTTAAAGAAGTGAGAAAGCTCAGGTAGCCATTTCATTTTTATCAACATTTGAATTATTACTCATTTTTTAACTTCAATATAGTTATCCTTAGCTTTAAATTATTATGAATTTTAATCCATGATATTAATAATACTCATAGAAGTAAAAATTAAATATTCATGTATTATTCATGACTTGAATACCCGTACAACACTTGATTCATGTTCACTACTACCCCAAGAGCACTCGTTGGTCCGAACAACTAGTGGTTAGTGTTGTGGGTATCAATATATAATTGGGGAATTATTTAACCATTTTTCTAAAGATATATTTCATGGTTATTATTTACATAAAATTAATAATAAAACACTAGTAATTCAAACCTTACAAGAATAAAACATTAACCAAAAAGAAGATAAAAGGAAAGAAAAAGAATGTAAACCACCCATATCTCTCTACATAAGTGCAAGAACAAAAAAAATAAGAAACTTATATTATAAAGGAATTATATAATATAATCCAAACAAAATGAATCCTACTACTAGGAGAAACTAATATGAATTAGAGAATATCTAAACAGGATCATGGATAACCTCCAGTAGCTCGTACTCTGATGAAAGAACTGATCCCTATTCTATAATAAACATAAATGACCCACTCTAGTGATATTATGGTTATTATTATCCCTAATTATATAGAAATTAGTAGAAGATAGGTTTCATTCCCACTAAGGATTCCATTTAGGGTTTGAAAAAAAAATACATAGTAGGAAACCACTAACGGTGTCTCAACATAGTAGAGAAAAATTTTGTGAGAATAAAAATATCTATTAATTTATAAAGGAGTAGAGTAAAATAGTTTTAATAGTTGAACATGTGCATTATATTTGTAGTCCTTAGGATGATATGGTAAAACATAAATTCAAAAAAAATGTTATAAGTTTATAATATACTATCATAATTAATTTTCTAGGTTTGTTTAGGTTCAATGTTACACTTCTTAACTAAAAAATCAACAAAAGGATTATAATTTACACTATATATAACCACATTTCATTTAAGTGGCCATTTTTAGAAGGGAAATGTGAGTATTAACTAGAAAAAAATGTATAAAATCTTTTGAAGAAGAATTCAAGATGGAAATGAGAAAAAACAAATATAAACCATATTATAAGAGAAACCATTTCTTGAATAAAGCTTTTATAAAAAATTTCACACATTAACTCTCATAAAACCATTAAAGTTTTCAAGAATGATTTTTGGGTATATATATTAATTTTTTTTGGTTTTTCATATTAAATAAATTATTCTCGCCTATTAAACCCAACTTCCAAATCACCATTGAAACACTCTTTACCATGGGTCAACTATGGTTTGTTGAATGTTATCTTATTCAAGTTCAAGTGGGAATAAGAGACTCTAATTTTAGAATTTGTTTGAGGTTAAAAGAAGTCCACACTAGTTATAAGAGAATTAACCAAGGTGATAAGTCAAGTGGAGGCCCTTAGATACAAGTTTTATATAAAATATAATTACTTAGAAACATACCCAAGGGTTCCATTTCGGCCTAAGTATAAGTCAAGAGAAAGTGTGTGACACTTTAAGAGTATGGGTTATGTAACAAGATCTAATATGGTGTATTAGATTTGAATTTCAATAAATAGTCTGAAAAATTATGATATAGGTTTGTAGGGGATCACTAAAGTTAAATTTGTAAAGTAAGGTTCACCCCAAATATGTAAAAGAGAGTGATGATATCTATATATAATCCTATGAAACCATTCAATAAATTTAATCCTTTATATAAAAATATAATTTAAAATCATTCATTTATATTTTTAAAATATAATATGAGTTTTATAAAAATATTTTGAAAACATAGGGAAAAGATATTGTAGGAATAACATAAGAATCACATGGTGATTTCTAACCACCTACCAATATTAACTGAGATATTTTAAAATTCTAAATGATTATAAGAATCCCCTAAAACCATGGAAATACAATTTCATAAAAAAATAAACCAAATCAAAAAAACCACTATAATTTATGTGTCACGACCCATCCTCAGGGCCCGTGCTGTGACTAACCCAAACCCGCCTTCCATAGGCCTGGGGCTGGCGACTAGCACTAAAGGCGTAATCCCGGTAAAAAGGGAAGGCATTGCCTTTAAACATTTAACAACACATACTGAACACAATCTGTAGAAGAAAAAAGTACTAAAATAGAAAATAAAAGTGTGCTGAAAGTAAGTGGGCCAGTATACAAACCCAACTGAACAACAAGTACAAGTAAAAAGGGAAAACAGCTCCTGGATCATCCACCGGGGTATCCTACATGAAGGGTAGGTACAGAACTCGAACAAATCGACCCTGAGGTACGTCCCATCTACTCCAGCTCCGAGCAGCCTCCCATCCGTCACCCTTAGCCTCAATCACTATTGTTCATCGTCTGCATAGAACACAACAAGGTGCGGGCGAAGCCCATGCAGGGGTGAGTATAACAATAATCAGTAGGGGACCCCGAGACCCCCAAAGGTCTCCCAGAATCCAAAAACGGTAAACCACAATAGAAATATACAATCAAGAAGTATCAACCAACCTTACTTAGGTATATTCCCATACATATACCTAAGTTACCAAACACAGTCCGACTCCAACTCTAAATCCCAAGAACAACCCATTTCACAAAGGAAACAAAGTCAATCAACTCGATGATAATGATTGAAAGTCAAGACTCAACTCACACAGGTATACATATTTGGTATAGAGATAGAGATGATCAGATTCAGTCACTGATTCATCTAAGCTGTCGGGCCCATATAGGATACAGGACCACCTAAGCTGTCGGACCCACACAAGATACAGGACCAGCTATCTCATCTAAGTTGTCGGACCCACACAGGATACAGGACCAGCTAAGTTGTCTGACCCACACAAGATACAGGACCAGCTATTCTGTCGGACCCACACAGGATACAGGAATAGAAGTCAGAACTTTTGGACCCACATAGTATCTCGGTATAGTATTCATCGCTATCGAACCCAAGGAAGATTCTGGTACAGTAGTCATCACATTCGCAGCCAGCCCTAGGGTTCCCACACACAGCATGATCGATTTCGAGAGGGTCCGCACCTCGAGCCAAGTGTTGATAAATAAAATATCACAAAGTCTTGAGTTGATGTATCCCATAGTTCCGTCTCATCATAAGGAACCCAACGCAACAGACAGTGCCTCAATCGGACGCCCGATCTGAGAGTTATTGGAATTTTTGTTCTAGGGGCCCGATTGGATTTTAGGCTCAAACCAACCCAGTCATACCCCAACTGCATCCAAACCTCAAGTGGAGTATGCCAAAATAATTTTCTCACTCCCAGAATTCCATCGTCATAGGCGGTATGTCAATCAGACACCTGTAGCCCTAGATGCGGGCTAAAAGGTGTAAACGGCCATAGAGGGTCCGGGTCTGGTCCGACCCAGTCGGACTGACCCAGCCCAACCCGGTCTGAGCCGGGGTCTGACCCGGACCGCGGGTCTAACCCGGACCATGGGTCCAACCCATAATGAGGAAGCGACTTGAGCTGAGGAGACGGACCGGCCCAAAAATATGGCCCGACCCGAGGTGACCCGGCCGAAGGCGGCCTGGCCGAGGGGCGGTCCGGCCTTAGGCGTCCTGGTCGTGGGGTGGCCCGACCTAGGGTGGCTCAGCCGAGGGGAGGCCCAGCCAAGGAGATGTATGACCTAGGGTGGCCCAACCTAGGGTGGACCGACCGAGGGGCGGCCCGGCAGAGGGGCGGCCCAGCCGGTTGGCGGCCTGCGTGGCCCGGCTGGCCACGCTGCGGAAGGGGGGGTGTCGCCCCCCCCAGTTCTTCGAACAGAACCAGCACTTTTGTGCTGGTTCGGGAGTCACAGGACCCGACTAGTCCGGCTCCATGGCGGCCGGCTCGACTGGCCACCTCCTCACCTCCACCACGGCGCGACGGTGTCGCGCCCCCACCGCCGCGGACTTTGGCTCCACTGCGCGACGCGACGACACCATGCTTCTTCATCCGTCGCATCCCTCCTGGCCGTGGTTCCTCTTTCGTCCGACGCGGTTCTTCTTCGGCGCAGTGCGACGGCACCACGACCTTTTGGATCTGACTCCGTCATCATCAAACAAGAACCAACGGAGGGGTGTCGGTCCATGTTTGTTTGGCCCGCACCCTCTGCATTAGGTGATATCAATTGTCCATCGTCAAACCAAATCAAACGTCGAAGAACCAGGGTAAAAATCATACGTAAAAATAATCCAATTTCCCCTACCTCGTAATCGGTGATCGCTTGACGGTGTCACGGGAAGATGGCGTTGTTCTGTTGACTTCAAGAGGGGATGACGTTGTCATTGGAGACATTCTTCATGGGCGGTGTCTTCCCTTTCTTGCGCCGATTGGAAAGGAAGGAGAAGGCGCAGTTGTTCTTCGGTGGAGACGGGCATTCTTCGTCGAGAGGATATTTTTCCTCGAAGAGTTCTCCCAAAGCTCCACCAATTCTCCCAACCAAGTAAAAATATGCCAACCAAAACCATAATAATATAACACATATTATTATGCTCACATAATGAATTCAAATTAATTCAAATTAGAAGATCCAATTAATTAATTGTAAGTTTAGTTAATCGATTGAGAGAGTGAGTTGGCACATTAAGAGGGAAGGTGGAAAGTAAAGAGTTTCCACAAGTTATAGGTCTTCCAAGGGTTAAAGAGGGTTAAGAGGATTTAAGGGGGTTGAGATCGTGTGGTCCCCACCACATAATATCCTCCCATGGGAGGTTATGTGGGGGTGGGACCCACCTCCAACTTCCCCTTGGAGGATTAAACCACCACTTACATAAAAATATGGTAGTCATATTTTTATTTCATTTATTTAGAAAATCCCCAAAATTAACTTCCACTCTCGATAAAACGCAACTGTGGTAAAGGTATCCTTAAGCGAATACTGGCACTACGAGTTCATCGGTTTCCTCAGATTTCATTTCCGAGCACTGGTTCGAAATATATAAAATCCCACTCGTACTTTTACTGAACATACCTGAAAAAAACTTTCGTAATTGATTCCGGGCACACCGGGCCTCAGAATCAAGCGCCATCAGAAACTGAGGACTCATAAAATTACCATGTATTAAAAAAATCCATAGAATTTCCGGGTCTTTACATTCTCCCCATCTCAGGGATTTACATCCCTGAAAGCTACAACACACACTAAGGGAACAAATTGGGGTACTGAGAATGAATCTGAGCCTCCCGCTCCCATGTGCTCTCTTGGAGGTTCCTGTGCTGCCAGCGAATGCGCACCATAAGAATCGACCATCCACGCATGAACCGCTCCTGTCGATCCTTAATCTCCACTGGAACCTTCATGAAAGTCACCATGTCATCGATGTTTAGCTCCCCATGGTCGATGATGTGGGACGGGTCATGCATGTATCTCCTCAGCTGAGATAAGTGGAAGACGTCATGCACCCGGTTCAACTGAAGTGGAAGGGTCAGGCGGTAATCCACCTCACCTACTTTTCTGAGGACCTAGAACGGTCTTATGAATCATGGAGATAACTTGAAACCTTGGCCAAATCTCTATAGACCTCATCGAGGTGTGACTCGTAGAAAGATGTGGTCACCATCCCTGAAATCTAGTGGTCTCTGTCTCCTATCAACATAGGACTTCTACCTGCTCTGTGTAGTCTTCCTCCGCTTCTAGATGATATGCACCTTCTCCATCGTAGCCTGCACCATCTCTGGTCCTACAAGTGCTAACTCCCCTGGGTCAGTCTAGCACAAAGGCGATCTACAAGGTTGGTCGTAAAGTGCCTCATAAGGTGCCATCCTGATGGTGAGTGGTAGCTGTTGTTATACGCAAACTCTACCAAGTGTAAGTGATCCTCCCAGCTACGACCGAAGTCTAGAACACATGAACGGAGCATGTCCTCGAGAGTCTGAATGGTCCTCTCAGTCTGACCATCCTTCTGAGGATGAAAGGCAGTGCTCAAGCGAAGCTGTATGCCAAAAGCCTCCTGCAACCCCTTCCATAGCTGGTAAGTGAAACGAGAATCTCAATCGGAGACGATCGTCAATGGAACACCATGAATCCGTACGATCTCATGTACGTAGAGGCATCTCAAGATCTCTACTGAGCCCTACTCTCTGATCGGTAGGAAGTTGGCAGACTTCGTGAGTCGGTCTATGATCACCCAGATAGAGTCATGACCTCTGGATGTACATGGAAGTCTCATCACGAAATCCATGGATATTCTGTCCCACTTCCTCTCTGGGACCTCTAAGGGCTGAACTAAGCCTACTAGAACCTGGTGCTCCGCCTTCACTTGATGAAAAGTGAGGAATCATGATACAAACTCTTCCACAACCTTTCGCATACCTGGCCACCAGTGCTGTCATCGGAGGTCCTGATACAACTTTTCCACTCCTGGATGTACCGCTAGAGGGGAAGTGTGGAACTCCTTCAACACTTCTTCCTGAAGTGAAACTGGTACCATGGTCCGTCCTGTGAAGTGAATGACGTTCTCCCCACCTTCAAAAAATCTATCAGGTGACTGCCTTGAGGATATCTAAGCACATCACGTCTCACAGTCAACATCCTCACGTTGTGCCTCCCTAAATTTCTGAATAAGTGGAGGAGTGACTATGAGAGACTGCAGAAAGGCTACTCCATCTCTTTCCACAAAGGATATCTGCAACGCGGCCAGCTTCTCTGTCGCCTCTCCTAGCAGCTGAATGCCTAATCTCCTGCTGAGAGCATCTGCTACAACATTCCCATTTCTAGGAGTATAGACTATCTCGAATTCATAGTCCTGGAGGAACTCAATCCATCATCGTTGTCTCAGGTTCAGGTTCTTTTGAGAGAAGATGTACCTGAGACTCTAGTGGTCAGAGTAGATTGTAAAGTGTTTTACCATAAGATAGTGTTGCCACATCTTCAAGGAAAAGACCACTACTGCTAACTCCAGGTCATGGGTAGCGTAGTTCTGCTTGTGTTTTCTCAACTGCTAAGAACCATATGCAATCACTACTCGCTCCTGCATCAGAACACACCCGAGTATGGTCCCTGATGTGTCGCAGTAAACCACATACCCAACACCCTCCTCTAGTAGCCTCAAGATGGGTGCACTAGTCAACCTCTTCTTCATCTCCTGAAAGCTCTGCTAGCACCTCTATGACCACACGAAGTGTTTCACCTTCTTCATCAATGCTGAAAGAGGTGCTGCAACTCTGGAGAAATATGGCACAAAGGTAAGTCTAGATGACTCATGAGTAATCAACTGCACCCTATTATGTATGATTCCATCTTGTGCAGCCTAGGTTTTCCTTTTTGCTGGCCAAGGATAATCACATCCCAATGTTGTAGATAAACCACAACCTTTTTGCCTAATACAGTCAGTTTGTGTATGAAATGTGGTTGCCCAGTCCATACCCAAACTAACGTCATAAGGCCTCAATGCTTCCACCAAGAGGTTCCAACCAAAACTCTCACCTCAAGGGTCAGATCACACCATCAGAGTATGTGTGATTATCAAGTCTCCTCCCAAAGGTATCTCCATATGTGAGGGTCAAGTCAATAGTTTAACCAGAAACTCTAGGTCTTGGACAAGATTCGTGGAAGGAAGGAATTATTGGTACCTATGTCTATTGATACGGCAGTCGGTAGTAGACACAGACCGTACCTCAAATAATTCTTAGAGACCTTAGGTCACAATCCTTGAACGAATGCAGATACACTCTTCCCCAGCCCTCTAGCTCCCTGAGCCTAGCGGGGACTACAAAGGCGGGTGGTTGCAACATGTCAAAATGTTCACCACCTCATGCTGCTCTCCTAGCTCTGCTTCCACATCTGCTGCCCTGCAGATTCACCTGTCCTTAACACTTCCTCTTCTTGAAACATCTCACATACCCAAGTCTCTGAGACTGGCGCCAGTTCGTAGCTTCCCACTGCTAACATTCACTGGTTGTATCTGCTCAGCCAAAGAACATTCAATCACAGAGGTTCTCTCTAGCACCCTAACATAAGTAGGAATTCATAGAGGGAAAAGTGCAGGCTCATATGCCCTTAAACACACCTCACTCAGAGGTCTGATCTCTAAAGCACTGTTCGCATCATATTCATCGAGTACCAAGAATGGTCGGTACGCCTCGATGAATACTCAACTACCGACATGTCGTCCTGCCGAAACTATATAAGCTCTAGAAAACTCTCAGCCACCTCCTCAAGCCAGTCCTCAACTGCTTGTGGGTTGAGATCGCCTCATAAATTGAGGGATATCTAGTGATGAAACACATTTATGGCACTAAGCCTACAAGTGTCCTCTACCGGTACCGTCGGTAGTGTTTGCTGACCAACGTGTAGTGATATAGTTGGCACACTGCCTGAAGGTACCATCTCGGAAAACGGTCCAATTACCGAAACCTCATCACTACACGGACCATCCTCAGGGTCACTCACTGAGAAAGATTAGTAGCTAAGATCAACATCTTCTCTACTAGTGTCTCAACTAGGCGGAAAACTCCAGTAATCACCTCCATCTAGTCCTCTACCACCTGGGAATCTGTCTTGCCTCATAACCTCGGAGGCCTCTGTCACTGGAACTCATACAACGCACTCATTCGGCATGCACCATCCTCCAATGTGGTTGGTGGAATCTGCTTCCCAACAGGTGGTGGTGCTGCTGGTACACCAATTGAATGTTCCAACATAGTAAGAGGGCCCTACACCGGAGCATCATCGCTCGGTGGGCTACCATCTCGTACAAAACTCGGAAACCCTAGCTGGTTGTCTACGCAATGAAATCCTGGTAAGTAATAGGTGCGCCACAGTCAATAAGTTATACCCAGTGAGCTGAATCAAATATTTCACAAAGAAGACTCTTGAAAACACACTCGCAATCAGTGTTTTCGTGCACACAGTTAGAAATCATAAGTAAGGATCCTGGTGTATAGATACGTCAGCCACCGCACCAACACTGGACTCCTCAGACTGAAAACCACACTCAATACTCTTAACATTATTGCTTCACAGTAAGACAGATCAGAGTCCTAAGTTTTGTGTTATAACCGACTCCTTTGATACCAATTTATCACGACCCATCCTCAGGGACCATGCCGTGACTACCCTAAGCCCGCCTTCTATAGGCCAGAGGCTGGCGACTAGCACCAAAGGCATAATCCCGATAAAAAGGGAAGGCATTGCCTTTAAACCTGTAACACACACTGACTGAACACAAGCTGTAGAAGCAACAAGTACTAAAATAGAAAAGAAAAGTGTGCTGAAAGTAAGTGGGCTAGTATACAAACCCAACTGAACAACAGGTACAAGTAAAAAAGTGAAAACAACTCTTGGATCATCCATCGGGGAATCCTACCTAAAGGGTTGGAATAGAACTTGAACAAATCGACCCTGCGGTACGTCTCATCTAGTCCAGCTCCGAGAAGCCTCTCGTCCGTCACCCTCAGCCTCGATCACTATCGTCCGTCATCTGCACATGAACACAACAAGGTGCGGGCGAAGCCCGAGCATGGGTGATTATAACAATACTCAGTAGGGGACCCCGAGACCCTCGAAGGTCTCCCAGAATCCACAAAGGATAAACCACAGTAGAAAGATACAATCACGAAGTATCATCCAACCTTACTTAGGTATATGCCAATACATATACCTAAGTTACCAAACATAGTCCGACTCCAATTCTCGATCCCAAGCACAACCCATTCCACAAAGGAAGCTAAGTCAATCACCTCGATGATAATGATTGAAAGTCAAGACACAACTCTCACAGGTATACATCTTTCGTATAAAGATAGAGATGATCAGATGTAGTCAATGAATCATCTAAGTTGTCGGACCCACACAGGATATAGGATCAGCTAAGCTGTCGGACCCAGACATGATACAGGACCAGCCATCTCATCTAAGTTGTCGGACCCACACTGGATACAGGACCAGCTAAGCTGTCGGACCCACACAGGATACAGGACCAGCTATTCTATCGGACCCACACAAGATATAGGAACAAAAGTCAGAACTGTCAGACCCACAGAGGATCCCGGTATAGTAGTCATCGTTGTCGAACCCACAGAGGATTCTGGTACAGCAGTCATCACAGTCGCAGTCAGCCCTATGGTTCCTGCACACAGCACGCTTGATTCTAGGAGGGTCCGCTCCTCGAGCCAAGTGTAGATATATCAACTATCACAAAGTCTCGAGTTGATGTATCTCGTAGTTCCGTCTCATCATAAGGAACTCAACGCAATAGACGGTGCGTCAATCGGACGCCCGGTCTGAGAGTTATTGGCATTTTCATTCTAGAGGCCCGGTTGGTTTTTAGGCTCAAACCAACCCGGCTGTACCCCAACTGCGTCCAAACCTCAAGTGGAGTATTCCAAAAGAATATTCTCGCTCCAATAATTCCATCTCCATAAGAGGTACTTCAATCGGACACCTGTATCCCTAGATGTGGGCTAAAAGGTGTAAACGACCATAGCGGGTCCGGGTCCGGTCCGACCCAGTCGGAATGACCTGGCCCAACCCGGTCTGATCCGGGGTCTGACCTGGACCATGGGTCCGACCCAGAATGATGTAGTGACCCAAGCCGAGGAGACGGCCCAGCTCGAAAACACGGCCCGACCCAACGGGCGGCCCGACCCAATGGGCGGCCCGACCCAACGGCCAGCCCGACCTGAGGTGACCTGGCTGAGGGGCGGCCCGATCGTGGGCAGACTGGCTGAGGGGCGGACTGGACGAGGGGCGGCCCGACTGAGGGGTGTCATTTTCGAGGAGTGGACCCGCAGAGGGGTGGCCCGGCCGACTGGCGGCTCGGCCAGCCGGCTGGCCGCGTGGCCCAGTTGGCCACACTGCGTAAGGGGGGTGTCGCGCCCCCGGTTCATCAAACGGAACTGACGCTTTGCGCTGGTTCGGGATCCATGGGACCCGGATGGTCCCTCTAGTCCGGCTCCATGGCAGTCGGCCCAACCGGCCGCCTCCGCACCTCCACTGCGGTGCGATGGCAACGCGGTCCTACTACCCTCCACGCGGCGCGACGACATCGTGCCCCCACCACCATGGCCCGACTTGGCCGCGGCCTTCGGCTCCACCGCACGACACAACGGCGCCGCGCTTCTTCATCCACCACGGCACTCCCGACCGTAGTTCCTCTTTCGTCCACCATAGTTCTTCTCCAACGCGGTGCGACGACACCGCGCCCTTTCGGCTCCGACTCTGTTGTCATCAAACAAGAACCAACGGAGGGGCGTCGGGCTGTGTTTGTTCAGCATGTGCCCTCCGCATTAGGTGATATCAATTGGTCATCATCGAACCAAATCAAACGTCGAAGAAAGAGGGTATAAATCATACATAAAAATAATCCAATTTCCCCCTACCTCGTAATCAGTGAACGCTTGACGGTGTTGCGGGAAGACGACATCGTTCCATTGACTTCGGGAGGGGATGATGTTGTCATTGGTGATGTTCTTTGCGGGCTGCATCTTCCCTTTCTTTCCCCGATTGGAAAGGAAGGAGACAGCGTCGTCGTTCTTTGGTGGAGACGGGCGTTCTTTGTCGACAGGATATCCTTCCTCCAAGAGTTCTCCGAAAGATCCACCAATTATCCCAACCAAGGAAAAATATGCCAACCCAAACCATAATAATATAACACATATTATTATGCTCACATAATGAATTCAAATTAATTCAAAATAGAAGACCCAATTAATTAATTACAAGTTTAGTTAATTAATTGAGAGAGTGAGTTGGCACATTAAGAGGGAAGGTGGAAAGTGAAGAGTTTCCACAAGTTATGGGAATTCCAAGGGTTAAAGAGGGTTAAGAGGATTTAAGGGGTTTAAGATCGTGTGGGACCCACCACATAATATCCTCCCATGGGAGGTTATGTGGAGGTGGGACCCACCTCCAACTTCCCCTTGGATGATTAAACCACCACTTACATAAAAATATGTTAGTCATATTTTTATTTCATTTATTTAGAAAATCCCCAAAATTAACTTCCACTCTAGATAAAATGCAACTGCGATAAAGGTCTCCTTAAGCGAATACTGGCACTGTGAGTTCATCAGTGTCCTCGGATTTCAATTCCGAGCACCGGTTCAAAAGATATAAAATCCCACTTGTACATTTACTGAACGTACCCGAACAAAACTTCATAAATTGATTCCGGACACACCGAGCCTCGGAATCAAGCGTCGTCAGAAACTACGGACTCATAAAATTCTCATGTATTAAAAAAAAATCCATGGAATTTCCGGGTCTTTACATTATGATAAGAAAATACCATTTAATCCAAATCCCAAATAATCAACCCATAACCATATTTCTAATACATAACTCAAAAATATACTATGAATTATGGAATAAATCATTTATCATATTGATAGAGATAACATTTTCTACATTTTTTGTATGAATTTAATTTTTTTTAATCATATAAAATTATCAATTTGAGCTTATATGAATTAATTTTGGATTTATGATGTGTTTTGAGCAAAATGGTGAAAAGTGCTTAATTCTGGATTTTTGACAGATCATTACATCAAGGGTATTTTAGTCATTTTATGAAAAATATAATTCCAAATTGAGTGATTATTTTTTTAGAATCCTTATTTTATTTCCTCTGACTTTGTATTCTATACTAGGGGCTGATTCGAGCATAACAAGGCCTTACAAAAATTGATGAAGTTGAAGGATTTTCTGTGTAGACAGTGTGGACCCCACCACCGTAACGGAAGTCTATCTCGTCCTACACACCTCCAATTGTGGTGATTACATATTTAATAGAACAAGGACACATATTCTCAGCTATAAAATTAATTTTAGGGAGTTTGGAAGTCATTAAGGTTGCTATTGGGTGTTATACTTTTGAAAGAAGCTTCTTGGAAACCTCATCCAAAAAACGAAATCACCAATTAGAAATTCATAACTCCCACATATGGTGTCCAAATACGCTTAAATTTTGAGGAGATACATAAAATATATTAATGAACAACATTAATGAATGTTGAAATGCGTGAAGATGTCATTTATTGGGGATACAACGTGTAAACCTTCAGGGGAAAAATTCTTCCTATAAAAGGAGAGGATGTCCTCCCTCTTAAATCATTCCATTTTCCATCTCATTCCTTCAAGGCACCAAGGAGGAGATCTACACTAAGGGAGGCTAGCCAAAAATCTTCCCATTTTCTTATTAATTTATTTGTTTTATTTATTTTTGTTTTAGTTTTCAATTGAAATTTATATTCTAATAAATTCATGCATTTTTTCATGTTTGTGTGCACCCATAAACCATATTTTCTTCTTCTCCATATTTTCTTCTTCTTTTCTTATTTTATTATTTTCATCCTATCCAATTTGACCTCTTACCCTAAAAACGAGGGGCTGACTTGAGGCTTGTCCGGAGGGAGGTATGTGGAAATTTCATTTATTCTACGCTTAAATTGATAAGTTTTATTATGTTTGTGATGAGAAAGAGTGACCTACATGGGTGTGGCGATCGTCCACAATGACACTAAACTCAAACTCATTTATATTATTTTATTAATTATTTTCCCTCCCTTCTATTGGATATAATCTCTTCATATGATGGAGATGATCCCTTCATTGGTTGAAATGGAATACGACGGTGCCTGGTCTTGGTAGATGTCACACTCTCAATCGAGGAGTTCCATCAACCTTGATTATAGGACGAGTTGAAGTTAAGATTGCAAAATTCATTCAATATTTCACACCAATAAATAAAATAATGGTAATTCATGAATGAGATATCATAATTTAATTATAAAACTTAATTTGAACCCCAATAAGTAGGATGATAGAACCCACAAATCAACCCATAAAGGCCAAGTTCTTTCCTTATTAATTACATTTTATCATTGCATGTTAGTTTTAACTTTTATTTAAATTAAATTCCATTACATTTTTATATTAAATTTAAACAACCAAAAATAGTTAGTTTAGGTGAATTAGAATAAGTGATTTAATGACTGTAAAATCTCCTTAAGTGAGACGACCCTGGTCATCCACTGTGTTGCACTAGGAAAATTAAATTTCTTTTGCCATCCCCTACAACAGGAATGTGTCAAAACTGGCGCCGTTGTCGGGGAGCTAATAAATTGTTTAATTTACTCTTTCTATTTTCACGTTTTTTTATAGTTTTCATTGTTTTCTAAAAAACCATAAAAAAAATTATCTTTCGTGATGTTTTCAAGCGATCATTCTTTCAATACATGGAATAGTTACCCAGAGGTGCAAGAAACAATTATTGATTCACCCTTGTCCATAGTGGATGGTGTTTATTTTATTGTTATATAGGTGAGGTCATTTTGGGAATAAAATGGAGAGCTTTCATTTAATGAATTTATAGTTGGCCTGAGGGATGACATGAACCAACAAATTTTTGAAGTGATAGCCTGAGAGCTAACAGAGTTCTCCCATTACTTTATACAATTTTATCCAATGGAGAAGGTCCCAGAAGATTCCCCCTTAGTCTTCCCTGATTTTTCCAAGGAGAACCATTAAATGGAGGATCCTTACTACCTACCTCCATCCAGTGAAGATCAACTCCAAGATGCACTTTCAATTGAGTAGGATATTAAATCCAAACCAACTAAGGGATATGATACATTCTTGAACTAAAATCCTTTTAATTTTGTTGAAACTAATTTGAGGTTATAACTTAATTCTTTTGAATTTTCAAATTTATCCAACTCAAAATACACCCTGTAGGAAGATAATGAAAAAGAATATACACCTGTTGAGGAACACTTAGAGTTCCCTAGAAAAGTTGAACATTTACCAGAGGGAGTACAAGAGGATATCCTAGTGGAATTTCCTGAAAACCCAAATCTAAATGCTTCCCACAATAAAAGGGATGATTTTGAAACTAATAATTCAAATTTAAATTTTGAATCTCCCTTTGATTATTATTTTACTACAGAACATCTATAGAAACCACTTAATTTTAAATAAGACGTTGCACAAGTAGAAATGAAGGAGGAGGAGGTTACATACTTCATCCTACCCCTTCCATACAAGATGAACCAAATTGTGAAGGAGGAGGATCTAGTGTACTCCATCCATGGATTCCTTCACAATAAAGATGAATAAGTCCAAAAAGGAATTTACCACATGTGGTGGTTCAAATCCAAGAAAATACACCCACCAAAAAAATATGGATAAAAGCTGGTACTACCTTCTGGAGGTAGTAAAAATTCAAGGCCCACTTAGGGAATCGTACCAAGATTTATCATTTACTTGTTTTCTAGTACTTTCATTTTAAATCTTAAGAATTTATATTTCAAATTCACTATTAGGAATTAGTCAAGTATGCATCCCACTCCCTCTTTTCATTTTGACCTTAAATGAAATGATCTTTGTGATTAATTGAGTAATTATTCTTCTATAGGATCATGATGGCAGAACGAAACCCCATGAATTGGAGGAAGAGAACCAAAACTTTAATTAAAAATGGAATTCACTTTTTATGATTATCATATAAACTCCTTTAATTTTTTGGGTCCAAAACATGTTTTGAGCTTTAATGATAAAAATTGCATGACCACACTTGAATTAATTCTTAACTTGACTTATCTAAGAGACATGAGTTTCTTAGGATTCCAGTGATTCCATGTTTTAGATTTCAATGTTAATGAGATTGAATAAGTAAAATAGATAATAAAATGATTTAAATAAAGCATAGATATTGAAATGAGGACTCATGATTTAAGAGAATTAGTTGATTTATTTAAATGAAATTTCTCTTCCATTTTTCATGCTTTGAATTTATGAAATTCACGTGAATTTTTTTTTATTATAAATCAAGCCTTGAGTGACTATCCAATATCATATGTCTCATTCTTGAGAGGATTTCTATACCAAATACTTCCTATTTATTCTTAAGAATATTTCTCGATTGATCTTGGGACATGTCATGTGCCAGAACTTTCATTTGAACTTGTCAAAGATATGACTATACAAAAACACATTTAAAATGATTGAATCATCTTTTAAAAAGACCTTATCCATGAATACCACCTTTACATAAATATTTATTTTAGCCTATAGAGACCATGAATTAACTTTGTAGGTATGAGCTATGTTTCAAGCCATTTTTATCCATTCCTACCATACTCTTGGTATTTTCATATTATTTTAAAGATGAAGTGTGGGGGTGAAGGGATTCATGGTCAAAGGAATGATTTACTTTGTAAGGAAAAATTTTGGGGTGCTATTGTGGAGATTTTAAAAGGCTATAGAATCATTCATTGTAATTAATTATTTACCCCTCTTGAATTAAAAAAAATAAAATGAAAAAAAAAGAACAAAAAAAAGAGAAAATTTGGTTGTTATTTGGGAGAACCAAAAACCAACATTTTCCAAACCGATGATCTTATGATCGTATGTGGTTAGGTGATGGATTTGAGGTTTGATCTAATTATAAATTTTTTAAAAAATGATAAATAAAGTAAAAAATTAAAAACAAAATCAATAGGGTTCATTAATCATTCATTATGTTTTACTTTGATCATGACCTTACTTTGAGTTTTGGGGGAAGTGGGTGTTTCTACTTTGAAGGGGAAAATTTCATTAAACATTTTGAAATCATGCATTGTACTTAAGAGATAAACCTCATCCTTTAGCCTTAGTTTTTAATGCATAAAATCCTACCAACCTTAAGGCTCAAATTCATTTGAACCTTTATTGCAAGTCCTCATGATTTTATGTGCCTTTTGTCTTTACAAAGTGGAGAAAGAAATTCTTTTACAATATTATGGATAAGGTGAATTTTCTCATGATATGAGCATAGATTTACTTGAATTGTATCATGGGAGATGATATGAAAAATTAAAAGGTGAGGTAAATCATGATGTGGCATGCTTAATAATAATGAATTGAGAAGCTTGAATAAATGAAAAAAGAAGTTCCATTTTTTTCAAAGGGGAAAAGTAAAATATATGAATTAATTGTTTCTTTGAAAAATGGGAAATTAAATTGATATTTTATATGGATTTTTGAATGTTTGATTTGACATTAAAAATTGTTAAATTTTATTACTTTGAAATTTGAATATTGGTAACATTGGTGTCCTCTGAATTCCATGTTGAGATTTTATGCTTGAGTACAAACACAGTTTAAGTGTGGTGGAATTGATAGAGCTAATATTTTAATCATTTTTTGTATGCATTTAATTTTTTTTAATAATCCCAAATTATCAATTTGAGCTTGTATGAATCAATTTTGGATTTATGATGTGTTTTGAGATAAATGGTGAAAATCGCTTAATTCTGGTTCTTTGACAGATTTTTACGTCAAGAGTATTTTAGTAATTTCTTGAAAAATATAATTCCAAATTGAGTGATTATTTTTTTAGAATTTTTATTTTATATAATCCAACATTGTTTTTCTAGACCATGTTTTAATTCAAGCATATAAAGTCCTTAAAAAATCAATAAAGTTGAAGTATTTTTCAGGCAGACAGTGTGGACCCCCCACCATAACGGAAGTCCATATCGGCCTAGACACCTCCAAATGTGGTGATTACACCTAGAGTAGAACAAGGACACATAGTCTCGACTATAAAATTAATTGGAGGTAGTTTATAAGTGATTAAGGTTTTTATTGGGTGTTATACTTTAAAAGGAAGCTTTTTGGAATCTTTGTCTAGAAAAAGAAACCACCAATGAAAAATTCATAACTCCCACATATTCTATTCAACTATGCTGAAATTTTTAGGAGAGACGTAAAAGATACTTATGAACATTTATAAAGGTTGAAATGTATGAAGAGGTCATTTATTGGGACTACAATGCATCAAATTTTAGGGGGAAAATTATGCCTATAAAAGGAAGGGATCTCCTCCCTCTCAAATCATCCCATTTTCAATCCCATTCCTTCAAGGCACCAGGGATGATATCTCCACTAAGGTATTACAGCCTCAAATCTTCCACATTTATTCTTAATTTATTTTTTAATATATTTTTGTTTTATTTTTTCAATTTTAATTTATATTATAATGAATTCATGCATTGTTTTCCTTTTTGTGTCCACTCATCCACCCTCTTTTCTTCTTCTCCGTCTTTTCTTACTCTTTTCTTATTTTCTTATTCTCATCTTATACACCATGACATATTGCCCTAAAAATTAGGGTCTGACTTGAGGATTGGCTCAGCGGAGGTTTGTGGAAATTTCATTTATTCTGCGCTTAAATTGATAAGTTTTATTAGGTTTGTGATGATCAAGAGTGACGTGCACGGGTGTGGAGATCGTCCACCACGACACTAATCTCAAACTCATTTCTATTATTTTATTAAATATTTTCCCTCACTTTTATTGGATAAAAGTTCTTCATATGATG
Source organism: Viscum album (assembly GCA_963277665.1). NCBI lineage: Eukaryota > Viridiplantae > Streptophyta > Magnoliopsida > Santalales > Viscaceae > Viscum > Viscum album. The sequence goes on along the minus strand of CAUJRU010002834.1, from coordinate 36,708 downwards.
GATTTGAGAAATTCAGTGGTTGAAATGGAATACGATAGAGACAAGTCTTGGAAGATGTCACACTCTTGATCAAGGTGTTCCATAAACCATGATTATAGGAGGAGGTAAAGTTAATATTGCTAAATGTATTCAATATTTCACAACAATAAATAAAAGAATAGTAATTCATGAATGAGATCTCATAATCGAATTATCAAACCTAATTTAAACCTTGACAAGGTGAATGATGGAACCCGTAAAGGCCAAGTTCTTTCATCATTAATTACATTTTATCATTGCATGTTAGTTTTATCTTTTATTTAAATTAAATTACATTCTATTCTTAGATTAAATTTAAACAACCAAAAAGAAGTAGTTTAGGTGAATTAGACTAATTGATTGAATGACTGAAAAGGTTTTTTAAGTGAGATGACCTTGGTCAGCCACTGTGTTGTACAAGGAAAATTAAATTACTTTTTCCATGCCCTACAATAGGCGTGCATCACATATTTCTAATTCATGGGCCCCAGAACTGACCCAAATCAATAAATACCACAAAATTTGGCCATCTAGAACTATAACATTAAAATTCAAACTAATTCCATAATCTATAACCATAAAACCATAATAAATACCAATAACAATCAATAAAACACAAATAGAACCTAAACACCCTATGGATCGAGATATTAAAAAGTTAGAACATCAACCCAACTAGGGTTCAAAAAATAGTGTGAAGTAGTGAGGGATGAGAAAGAAGAATATGGATTGAGGATAAAATGAAGGAGAAGGAAATCGAAGAACCCACGAGAGCACCAATCTATGAAAACATTGCACTAACACACATCGCAGAACTTGAACAAGCAAGCAATGAGAGAGGAGGAGAAAAAAATAACATACCTTAGATTCGAGGCTTGATTCATCTAAGAGAAGGTTAAAAGGGTACGACGAAAGCAATGGAATTTTGTTTGAGCTTGAGAGGCACGATTGAAATCTATCCAATTAGGGTTCTTTTAAATAGATTAGGGAGGGTTTTATCAATGATAATAAAAAAGTATTCATAAAGACGGGTTTTATCATCTCTAAATTAATAAGCATCGATAAAGATGGATTTTGAATAATGATTTATAATTATATTTATAAATATATATTTTTGTAAATATTTTTATATAATTATATTTATTTATATTTATATCATTATTTATATTTCTATATTTATATATGTATTTAATAAATATATATATATAAATATAATTCTACTAAATATATTCATTATTTAAATATATTTCTTATAATTCTATAATTATTTAAATATGTAATTATTCAATTATGATCATATAAATATTTTTTAAAAAATATATATTTATTTTATTTATAATTATAAATATATAATTATATAAATATATTTGTAAATATATTTATAATCATTTATTTATAATTATAAATATATTTATATAAATATATATATTTAATAAATAAATATAAATATTAATACAATAAATATATTCATTATTTAAATATACTTATTATAATTTAATAATTATAAATATATTTATATTATTATATATTTATATAATTATATATATACATATTTAATAAATATATATAAATATAAATATAAATATAGTAAATATAATCATCATTTAAATAGATTTATTATAATTTTATAATTATTTAAATATATAATTATTTATTTATAATTATATAAATACTTTTTTTAAAAATATCTTTATTTATCTATAATTATAAATATATAATTTTAGAAATATAGTAAATATACATTTATAAATATATTTATTTAAAAATATATTTTTAACATTATTAATATATATATAATCACAAATACATGTTAAAAATAAGGGAAATTGAATAATTAAAAATGATTAGACATTAAAAAAAATTGAAAAAATGGATAATTTTTATTGATTAAACTAATTATTGAAAAAAAATTGGATATATATTGAAATGAAGATGAATAAATATTGAAAATATAAAAACATAATGAATAAATATGTATAAATAAATATTATAAAATTATTAAATTCCGAAAAAATAAAAATATTAAAAATGAATAAATAATACTAAATGAAATGATATTAAAAATAAATAAATAAAATTTACCTATTAAAAACCTAGTATAATAAATATATTATGCCACTAATTGAAATTTTAAAGTGAACATTAAAATTTGTATAAACAGCATAAATATTAGGTGTAGTTGTTTCTATATAAGATTTCATTAATTACATAAATAATTATGTGTGTGAAATTAGTGTGTGTGTGTGTGTGTGTCTACATGTTCGATATATAAATTGAATAATGATATTATATAATATATAGCATCTATTAATGAAATAAATAGTAATAACAATAAATAAATTTAAAAAAAAATTGTTATTAGTTTTAGAGATAATTTAAAAAAAATTAAAAATGAATATTTATATATGTTAATGAATACATGTTAATTATATAAAATACATCCATGTTAAAAACATTAAATATTCATTAATAAACATGTATAAATAAATATTTAAAATGGATAAAATTAAAAAAAATATTAAATAATGAAAAATTGAAAATGAATAAATTACAAAAATATTAAAAAATTAAGATTATTAATGAATAAATAATATTTAAAATGACAAAATTCATATAAAAAATATTAAAAAGTAATAAATAGTATATATTGAATAAAAATATAAAAAATGATAAAATTTACCAATTAGAAACATAATATATACTAAATATATTATTTTAATAAATATAATTCTCAAATAAATATTAAAAATTGAATAAATTATAGAAATATTATGTGTGTGTGTTGTATATAAAAATCCATTAATTACGTATATGTATGTGTGAAATGAATGTAACACATGTTTGATATATGTTAAATTGAAAAATCAAATGAAACTTAATTAAATGGACATTACTCGATACTATTAGTCAATATTTTCAATTAATATTATTTTTTAATTATAAACCATTTTTTCACTAAATATATGACTTATTTAATGTAAGCATAAATATTTTGTATTATATAAATCATACTTTAGGTAATAATATATATATATATATATTTATTTATATATATATATTGAAATATATATGAATATATTTCTATAATAAAATATTAATTATATTAATGAATAATTATGTATAAAACCATTAAAAATGAATAAGACAATAATATGTTTTTAATTATTAAATTTAATTCATTTTATATATTTATATTTATTATTTATTATTTATTACTATTTATAATATATATATTAAATTTATTCATTTTTATTGATAATTATTTCATTAATAATTTTTTAATAATTTTATAATTTATTCATTATTCATTTTTTTGTTTAATTATTTCAATTTAGTCATTTTATATATAAATATTTAATATATACTATTTATTAATATTTATAATATATATATATATGTATATTTATATTAAATTTATTCATTTTTATTAATAATTTTTGAATTGATAAAATTTTAATATTTTTTTAATTTAATCATTTTTAATTTGTATTTTAATAATTATTTCAATTTATTCATTTTTTATATCTATATTTAATATATACTATTTATTAATATTTATAATATATATATATATATATCAAATTTATTAATAATAATTTAACTAAAAAATAATTTTTCTGAATTTACTCATTTTTAATTTTTATTCGTTTAATTAGTTCAATTTTTTATTATTTTTAATTATATAAAAAATCGGGAATGGAGCGAATAATTACTCAGATAGATGGGTCATGTTGTGTAGGACTCGGTTTGGTGTATAAGAGTGGGCCAAGACCCGAGGGATGCATTGGGTTAGTCAAGGCCCACCTGGGCCCATGAATGGAACCATATATGTGTGTGGAGTGTATGCAGGAGTTCATCCCTACAGCAGACTTCTGAAACTGGAATGTAGTGAAATGATATATAAATAATCGGCCTCCCTTATAGTATTTCAAATTTGGACCTACGTGTGTGATCAGGACCTTTATCAGCACTAAAAAGGTGCGGATAAAGGGTACCCTTTATCATTCCTAAAAATAAAGCGCTGATAAAGGTATCATTTTTCAGCCTTAAAAAAATTCTAATAAATTTATCAACACTTTTTTTAGCACTGATAAAGGTTTCCTTTATCAGTGCTTTTTTTAGCACTGATAATGGTCAGTATTGTATATTACGCATTTTATAGTAGTGTGACCTATGTTTATGATGGCATGTTTGATGTTGTTTCCACAATCCCATGTTGCCTTTATATTATCATTGTATATCATGCTTCAATGTTTATGTTTATGATTCTCACCCCTTTTATGTCTTATTGAAATGCCTATTGACTAACATGTAATAATTTCATCATGTTATGCCTTGTTTATTCCCTTACTAGGCTTTATAGCTCACCCCTTTCTTATGCATGTCCCCGAGTTATCCCGTGTAGTTTTAAAAGATATGGAATTTTAGAAGCATGTTAAGGAATTTTTCAATAATGTTGTTGTATCCATGTATCAAGTTGGTGTTCTATGTACCTAATCTCCCAAATACACTAGGCTTCTCGATCTTCTGGGATGTACTAAGTGTGATTTTATGTAATAAATCATGAAATAATGTGTATTAACGATAAGGGTTATCATCATTTTTATCAAAGGAAAGACTAGTTATTTTTGGGACTAACATTAGAAAACATTAGATAAATCCTTAAGAATAATAATAAACATAGTAAGACATCCCAAATTTTGGTAAAGTATAGAGTAAGTGGTTTCCAAGAAAATACATCCCTATGTGGATACTACAAGTGGATGTGGATCTAGAAAAGTTATACCTAGGGGTAACAACCCTGAAAACACTGTATTGAGTTGTACCTTATTAGGAACTGTTTCATGGCAATGGGTCTTACTACACACCTAGTTTGACACTCATGGGGGATATGATTTGGTTAATTTACAAGCTCATTACGAAACATTATTAATGGAACAAAAATTCTCATAATATTTTTATTAGGAAATAGATCGTAGATAACATAGATTGAAACCTAGAAATTCACAGGTTAAGGAATATACATTATTTATAAGTTATCTCTTTAATATTCATAGTCCCCCTTTTCGGTGTTTCATAATTTAAAAATTATCATCCTTAATTTTTACTTTATTCTAGTTAATGGCTAGAAATATGAGAAACCAAGTCAACAACCAATGTGAGGGGTAATGTGATGACTTCCCAAATGAGTTCCCCACTCCGATGGGATCAGGAATTGCCAACTTCATGAGAATACTTTCTCAATTGACTCAAGTTTTGAACAGAAACCTAAATCAGGATGAATGCCCAAATCCCCCTAAGAAAGTTAAATTTTTAATTGAGACCTTTATATAACAAAGGCCTCCAACTTTCAGTGGATATTTTAATCCATTAATTGAAGAAAAATGGATTAACTCCATTAAAAATATCATCTTTTTCCTTCAATGCTCTGAGAAAGAGAAGGTCGTGTTGGATATTTATCATATGGAAGGATAAGTTGACCAATAGTGGACATAGGTGAAGAATATGAAGCTCGAGGAGTATATTGAGATGATGGAGTGGAAGGAATTCCTGAAATTTTTTTCTGATAAATATTTTCCTTACACCCTCCTACTAAAAATAGAGAGGTAATTACTTATCCTTAAGAAAAAAGGATGATGAATCTATCAAGGCGCATGATGAAAACTTCATAATATTTGCACGATATTCCTCCAACATTTTTGTTACCCCTAAATGTAAATTTTACCATTTTTTTGTGGATTGAAGCTGAGTCTATGAAAATACTTATCTATTCGGGACTTCAACAATTATGAGTAAATTGTATGATATGCCCACAAATTTGAAATGGAGATCAAATAATCTCAAGGGTATCATAGGGATAAGAAGTGGAAATTGAAGTTTAATTATAGCGGTGTGATGGATAAATCTAATGGTGGTAATTGTAGAAACCCAAAAATTCAATGTAATTTTTTTTAAATTATTTGGGATTATTATGAGTCTGTGAAAATTAATGGTACATGATTACAAGGCCCGGTGTGCCCAGAACGGAATTTTAAACTTTTTTTAAGGTACGTTAAGTAAACATGCGGGCAGCATTTTATAACATTCAAATCGGTGCTCGAAATTGAAATCTGAGGACACCGTTGAATCTGCAGCACCAAGATTCGCTTAAAGGAGGCTTCACTTCAACCACAGTAGGTCAGAAGAAAAAGATGGTTTTTGGACTTTTAAAAGAATAATATAATAACATGAAAATGTTATTTTATTTCTCGCTAGTGGTTGAGCGGTGGTGGTGGGACCACTGAGTTGTCAAGCCATTTAATGTATTGACTCTTGGTTTTTATAACCACGACATTGAAACATTATATCCGGTTCATAAATAAACTACATTAATTTTGTGCAACTCGGTTGATTCTTCCGTTTATTTAATTGAAGCTCGGTCATGGGCTTTTGGTACGACTGTGAGGAACCTCTGACGAAGTACCACAACACCTTCCACTGATAGAGGATGGAATCTTGGGTGGCAACGATCTAGGATAGATGAATTTAGGTGGCTTCATCAAGTGCAAAATCTTCTTACACCATTGTGACGTCTCAAATGAATCTTGAGGTAGGGGGTTTATTATTAAAGTTAATCTTTGATGAATTAAATTGCTACCGCCAGTTATGATGTTAACGCGGAGGGTGTGGGTAAAATGAACAAGCAACAGACCCTCCGCCACTTCATTATTGTCATGTTATTTGGAGGACAATCTTACAAAATGGCAAAAACTTGAATCTGGGAGTCCCGCAGCAACAACGGCATCCCAGGAGGCTCGTAGGTGCGAGCAGAATGGAAAACGGACCACCGGAGCTCACCTGGTGGCCTGCAGAAGTCCCGCCGGTGCGGCACCGGTGCGGAGACACCGAAAATCGGTTCCGACGGGCGAAGGCATCATCCGGTTCTCTCTGGCCGCAGAAGGAGGCAGTTCCACTCGGCACTACGATGGATGGTTGGGGCGGCCAGCAATGGTCGGCTGCGGTGGTAGTGAAGTGGCGCGCCGGCACGCGCCGCGGTGAGTAGGTCGCAGCTTCGAAGCCACATCATAAGGGGACCCGCTCCTTGTGATTCTCGTGGGCATCCAGGGCGGTGCCACCTAGCACCACCAATTAAAGAGATGAATGGATCTTTTAGCAGTTCGGGAAGGAGGGGGAGCGGCTCCCTCCTCGTGCGGGCCACCAGCTTGGTGTTGCGCCACCTAGCATGTCGGACTGCCCGGTGGGCCGTGCCCAGCCAAAGATTTCTGAGCCGGTTCGCAGCCCAACGGGCCAAGCCCGCTGTGTCCCAGCCCAACTGGGCTAGCCCAGGCTGGTTCAAGCCAGACCGGGTCGGGTCGGACTGGACTCGGACCCATTCAGGCCCAATTTCCCTTAAAGAGCCGTATTTTGCGAACCAGACATTCATTTGACAAACCTTCTGCGGCACTGGGATCTTTAGAGTGAGAAGGGCCTTTTGAGATACTCCACTTGGGTTTTGGAGAAATTTGGAGTATGTCCGTGTTGGATCTTACCCGAATCCAATTGGGCCTTCGGCACTATAATGCCTATAACTCATAGAACAGACGTCTGCTTGATGTGTCGTTTGTTTCATTAAAAGCCTTACGACATGGTGGTCCTTTTTTTGCTCCTTGGTGGAACTTCGTAGCAGTTGAGGCATGACCGATGTCTAGAGGAGCAGATGTTATGGAACTCAAATGCACCGGGTGCGGAGAATCCTATGGATGGATGTCATTTGAGTAGCGATCCTGTGTAGATCAGCATCTTAGGAACCCTGTGTGGATCAGAATCTTAACAACCCTGTGTGGATCATCATCTTAGATACCCTGTGTGAATTATCATATTAGAGAACCTGTGTGGATCAGCATCTTAGAGACCCTGTGTGGATCAACATCTTAGCGACCCTGTGTGGATCAGTATCTAGCAACCCTGTGTAGATCAGCATCCTAGAGACCCTGTGTGGATCAGCATTCTAGCGACCCTGTGTGGGTCAGTGGTGCATGACCTGATGAGGACCAGCCTTAGAGTGGCCCGTCATCGATCAGCGATATACGACCCCGTGTGGATCTACAATGGAACAACTCCCTCGTGGTTCAGTTTTGAAAACTTACTAATGGAATAAAATTATATAGCTTTAGGTTAATCATATTTATTACTAAAATCTAATTTGTTTAACTCTTTTGAGATGAGGCTTTTACTTTGTGCTTTGTGATTGAGATCATGATTTGTGTTTTTTGTTTGTCGAATTCTGAGAAATCGTCGAGGGTCTCAGGGTCCCTACTAGTTATTTTTGTACTCACCCCTACACGGGCTTCGCCCGCACCTTGTTGTGTCTTGTGCAAAATATGAGTAGCTTGGCTGAGGCTTTAGGGAGCTAGGACCAGGTGATACATGAAGGTGACTGGTTGATGTGAAGATTTTTGGAGACGAGTTGTACCTACCCTTCAGGTAGGATCCTTCATGGACAGTCACAGGATTTGTTTACTATTTTCTGTTGTAGCCGTATCTTTTAGTTGGGCTTGAATTTCCGCCCCTTTACTTATAGTACACACTTTTACTACTATAGTTTTACTCTGTGGTTGCATCTTGTTTTGTTTTTGGACTATGTGTTTGTACAGGTTAAAAGGAAATTCCTTACCATTTTAGGGATATGCCTCTCTGGTGGTAGTCTCCAACCCCTGGCCTATAGAAGGCGGGCTTGGTGTAGTCACGACATGGGCCCTAGTGGACAGGTTGGGACAAAGTGGTATCAGAGTAGTCGGTTCTACCGAAGAAATAGGACTGTGATATTTCCAATGGAGCAATATTGTTAAGTTTCTTGAGTGTGGTTTTCAATTCAGGGATTCCATTTTTGGTGTGCCGGCCAATGTATCCATACACCAGGACCCAGAATTATGATTTCCAACTTCATGCAAGAAAATACTGATTGTGTGTGTTTTGTAAATGTTTTACTTGATCTCTTTTGAGTGATAGCACCAGGTATAATTTATTGACCATGGATCGCCTATTTCTATTTTGGATTCCACCACGTAGACAGACAACCAGGATTCCTGAGAGAGTTCCCAATGACAGACCACCGAGCGATGAGTTTTCAGTGTAGGTCCCTCTTATTTTGTTAGCACCTTTAGATGGTGCACCAGCAGCAGCACCACCCATTGGGCAGTAGTTTTCCCCATCCACACTAGGAGATTCTACACACCAACTGAGCATGTTGCACGAGTTCCGGAGACAGAAGCCTCTGAGGTTTCGAGGCGAGACAGATCCCCGGACAGCTGAGGACTGGATGGAGGTTGTGGCCAGAGTTTTCCTCCTAGTTGGGACACCAGCAGAGCAGACAGTGATCCTAGATAATAGTCTTTTCTAGGTAATGATAGGAAGATATTGGAGCCTAACTCTCTAGTCACATGAGGAGGTGACACATTCCTAGTTGGACTTTGATACCCTCTTTAGGGTGGATTTCATTCTAGTGACACTAAGATATGTGCATATTTAGGTGCTCCAACTCTTATAGAAGGGAAACCTAACAGTATCCCAGTACTCGGAAAGATTCACTGACCTCTCTCGCTACTCCCCCGACATCGTACGGGACCCATTCTTTAATTCCTGGACCTTTGAGCAGGTCTCCAGTGGGATATCAGAGTGTCGATGATATCGCTGAATATCCTGATGCAGGCTGGAGTGCTCGAGCAATCATTATTGGTAGAGATATTCTTATATGAGCAGGAACTGATAGTGAGAGACACCACTGGATGAAAGGTAGTTGAGTCATATGCAGTAGGAAGTAGGTAGATTACATAGAGGCCCAAGCAGGCCAAAAATTCTGGGGGATGACCCCAGGACATAGGGTTGGAGGTTAGGAGCTCGTGAGGTAGAGGGGGTCAGCTGGGAAGCAGATTGTGCTTCACGTGCGGCGGGCAGGGCCACATGGCCCGCGACTGCCTGACCCTCCATACTAACGATCAGTAGATGGTTTAGGGACTGCCGAGATAGAGGCATATATTTGAGCGAGGAGGTCCACAGGGCAGCGGATGTGGAAGAGGAGCAGGTCGTGCAACATGTGGTGGACAATGTTTTGAGGCTCTACCACCACCACCCCTAGGTGGTCCACCCCGACCACAGGGAGCGGGTGGACAGGGGAGAGCTCACCTACAAGCAGAAGAGGCCTATAAACACAGTTCTCCATAGATGATTAGAGGTATGATATTTTTCTACTCCACCGTAGTTGCAGTACTTATAGACACAGGTTCCAGCCACTCTCTCATTTCCACAACACTCGTTCAGAGCTTGGAGATTTTGATGAATCCATTGGATTGATCCTTACGATAAGAGACTTATATGGGAGAAGATTCGATGATTACACACTGGTCAAGATAGTGTGACCTCACTCTAGGAGGAAAGAGCTTCGGCTGAGATCTCCTAGTAGCATCGTCGAGTCCTTACGACATCATTTTGGGTATGGAATGACTATCCACATCTATGATTAGATTAACTGTTTTAGGCACAAAGTGTGGTGTGTACGCGGGGATGGGATCAGGTTTTCCTTCACCAATGAGAATTAAACCTTTGCAGCACAGGATGGACTTTCTTGTAGTGGGTGAAGCTGATCACTCATCATTTGGCTAGCCTTACCCTCAGAGCAGTTGACGTGAGGAGTTATAGTTATCCTATAGTGGTGGACCAGTATGTTGATGTCTTTCTGGATGACGTTCCGGGACTACTTCCTCACAGATAGGTAGAATTCTACATCGACCTATACCCCAGGATGGAACCGATATCTACACCAACATATCGGATGTCTCCCGCGGAGCTTTGTGAGTTGCGGGTATAATTGGAGGACTTGCATAGGAAGGGGTTCATAAGGCCTAGTGTTTCTCCATGGGAATCCTCGATTTTGTTTTCCAAGAAAACGAATGGGAGTCTGAGGATTTTTGTGGACTATCGGCACCTAAACCAGGTGACTGTGAAGAATAAGTATCCACTCCCTATGATTGATGACCTCTTCAAATAGTCGAAGGGTGATTAATGGTTTTTGAAGATAGGCATTATATCAAGCTATCACCAGCTCAGGGTACGGGATGAGGACGTACCAACGACAACCTTCAGGTGTCGGTATAGCCATTATGACTTCTTGGTGATGCCCTTCGGTGTAACCAATGCTCCAGAAGTGTTCATGGGGCTCATAAATAGGATCTTGTTTCCATACCTCAATCTCTTCGTAGTGGTCTTCATTGAAGACATTTTGATATACTAGATGTCAAAGGAGGAGCACGTCACGCACCTATAGATAGTTTTGGATACAGTCAGAGAGCACCAGCTTTATGTAAATCTCTCAAAGTTCCAGTTATGGATACAGGAAGTCCACTTCATGGGGCATGTTATCTCGGAGTTTGGAGTTGTTGTGGATCTGGAAAAGATAGAGGCAATGCTTGCTTGGGAGCCACCTTGAAGTGTGACTGAGGTGTGGAGTTTTATGGGATTGGTTGGGTACTACCAAAATTTTTTACCTGACTTCTCTAGGGTAGCGGCACCCTTTTAATCTTTGATGAAGAAGGGGAAACCTTTCTTGTGGATAGAGAAGTTCCATCAGAGTTTCTAGGAGCTGATGCGGAGATTGATGAGTGATCCCATCTTGAGGCTACTAGAAGAGGGAATGGGGTATGTAGTATATTATGATGCATCAGGTACTGGACTAGTTTGTGTCTTAATGTAGGAGCGAGTGGTGATCACCTACGGCTCATGGAAGTTGAGACAAAACCAGAATAACTATGCTACCCATGACCTGGAGTTAACAGTAGTGGTCTTTGCGCTGAAGATGTGGTGGAATTACTTGATGGTTGAACAGTTTACTATTTACTATAATAAAAAAAGTCTCTGGTATATATTCTCACAGAAGGACCTGAACCTAAGACAGCGCTGATGGATGGAGTTCCTAGAGGACTATGACTTTGAGATAGTCTACACTTCTAGGAAGGGGAACATAGTAGTAGACACACTCAGAAGGAGGTCTGGTTTACAGTTGCTGAGTGAGGTGACAAAGCAGCTAGCCGTGTTGCAGATATCCTTTGTGGATAGAGATCGAGCATCTTACCTCCAATCTGTGATAGTCACTCCCCCACTTCTTCAACGAGTTTAGGAGGCATAGCTTGGGGATGAGGACTGAATGGCCCAACATGCTCAAATATTATCAGGATAGGATCCTGATGGATTTTCCAAAGTTGGGGAGCATGTCATTGTCTTCAGAGGATGCACCATGGTACCAGTGATGCTACAAGAGTAGGTGTTGAGGGAGTTCCATACATCCCATATAGAGGTACATCCTAGAGTGGTGAAGATGTTCTAGGACCTCCAGTGTCAGTACTGGTGGCCAGAGATGAAGAAAGAAGTGGCAGAGTTTGTATCCTAATGGCTCACTTGTCAGCAAGTGAAAGCTGAGCATAAGGTATCAGCAGGCTTAGCTCAACCACTTGAGGTACCAAAGTGGAAGTGGGATGGTATCTCCATGGACTTCATTATAGGGCTACCATGTATGTCCAGGGGTCACGATTCCATCTGGGTGATCGTTGACCGACTCATCAATTCATCCCACTTCTTACCCATCTGAGAGTAGGGATCAGTAGAGGGCTTGGGATGCCTCCATGTGTAGGAGATTGTGTGACTTCACAGGGTGACATCAATGATCGTCTTAGATCATGACACAAGTTTTACATCTCTCTTGTGGAAGGGATTTAAGGAGGTGTTCGGGACTCATATATGCTTGAGAACTACCTTTCACCCATAAATAGATAGTCAGATGGAGTGGACCATACAGACACTCGGGGATATGCTTCGTGCTAGTGTCCTCGATTTTGGTCACAATTGGGAGGACCACCTGCCCCTAGTAGAGTTTTCATACAAAAATAGATATCACTCCACTATCGACATGGATCTATTTGAGGTCTTGTACAGGTGACCATGAAGACCACCTCTTTGCTGGACAGACCCAAGAGAGTCAACACTTATGGATCCAGAGTTGGTACAGGATACCACAGAGATGGTTCAGATCATCCAGGAGTGGATGAAGAATACACAGAGCCAGTAGAATTCTTATACTGATAGGAGTCTTAGACCCTTGTAGTTTGAGAAGTGAGACCATGCCTTCCTATGAGTCTCACCCTGATGAGGATTATGAAGGTTTGTCTAGGGTAGAAAACTTTCTCCGAGGTTCATTGGACCCTTTAAAATCCTTATCAGAGTAGGGGAGGTGGAATACCATCTAGCTCTTCCCCCAAAAATGCATCGGGTGAATAATTTATTCCACATGTCGCAGGTGAGGAGATACATGAATGACCCATCGCACGTTATCAACTAAGGTGAGCTGGACATCGATGATGAGGCAATGTTTTTGGAGTTCTTAGTTAAGATAGAGGATCGATAGGAGTGGTTCCTTTGTGGCTGGTCGATTCCTCTAGTGTGAGTGTGTTGGCAGCATGGGAATCTCTAGGAGAGCATATGGGAGCGGGAGGCTCAGATATGTACTTAGTACCCTCATTTTTTCTCCTAGTTTTCTTGAAGATTTTGGGGATGAATATCCCTAATGTGGGGAGAATGTAAAGAACTGTAAATTCCACGTAATTTTTTTAAATTATTTGGGATTATTATGTGTCTGAAAAAATTAACGGCGTGTGATTTCAAGTCCTGGTGTTCCCAGAATGTAATTGTGAACTTTTTTAAGGTATGTTCAGTAAATGTGCGGGAAGTGTTTTAAAACTTTTGAACTGGTGATTGTAATTGAGATCTGTGGTCACCGTTGAATCCACAGCACCAGGATTCACTTAAGGGAGGATTTACTTTGACCATAGTAGGTTGGGAGAAAAAGATAGTTTTTTGAACTTTTAAAATAATAATAAAATAACATGAAAATTTTATTTTATTTCTATCCAGTAGTTGAGTGGTGGTGGCAGGACCACTGATTTTTCAAGCCATTTAATGGATTGACTCTTGGTTTTTGTAACCACAACGTTGAAACATTAAATGCGGTTCATAAATGAACCGCATTAATGTTGTGAAACTCGATTGATTCTTCCATCTATTTAATTAAAGCTCAGGCGTGGGATTTTGGTATGGTTGTGAGGAAACTCTGGTGAAGTACTGTGACACCTTCCACCAACGGAGAATGGAATATTGTGTGGTAATGATTCAGGATCGACAAACACTGGCGGCTTCATCAGGTGAAGAATCTTCTTCCACCACCACGATGCCTCCAACGAATCTCGAGGTATGGGGTTTATTATTAAAGTTTATCTTTGATGAATTAAATTACTACCGCCTCTTAGGATGTTAATGTGGAGGGCATAGGCCAAACGAACAGGTCATGAACCCTCCGCCGCTTCTTTCTTGTCATTTTCTTCGGGGGAAGATCTTACAACAGGGCAGAACCTTGAATCCGGGAGTCGCGTAGTGTCGGCGGCATCCCGGGAGGCCCGTAGGCATGAGAGGAAGGGAAAACGGACCACCAGAGCTCACCTAGTGGCTTGAGGAAGTCCCTTCAGCACTCTTCAGCCGCGGAAGGAGGCGTCACCTTGGCGGATGGTTGGGGAGGCCGACAACGATCGACCACAGTGGTGGCGATGCATCGCGCCATTGCACGCCGCGATGAGCAGGTCGCGGCTTCGAAGCCGCAGTAGAAGGGGATGTGCTCCCTACGGGTCCCGTGGGTAGCCAGGGTGGCGCCACCTGGCACCACCTGGCGCCTCCATTTGAAGATCCGAACAACTCTTTGAGGCATTCGGGAAGGAGGGGGAGCAGCTCCCCTCCCTGTGTGGGCCACCAGCTGGGTACCGCACCACCTAGCGGGCCAGATCGCTCGACGGGCCGCGCCCAGCCGAAGAGAGTCGGGCCGGTCCATGGCCCAGCGGGCAAATCCCACCACATACCAACCCAACTTTTCTATCCCAGGCTGTTTTGGTCCAGGTTGGGTTGGGTCGGTCTGGCCAGGTTGGACCGGACCCAGACCCATTCGGTCCAAGTTTCTCTTAAAGAGTCGTATCTTGTGAACTAGATGTCAATTTGACGAACCGTATGTGGCCCTGATATCCATGAAATGATACAGTCCTTTTGAGATAGTACACTTGTGTTTTGGATAAGGTTGGAGTATGGCCGGGTTGGATCGTACCTAAATCCAACCGGGCCCTCGGCACTGAAATGCCTATAACTCACAGACCGGGCGTCTGACTGACGTGTCGTTTGTTGCCTTGGAACCCTTACGACAAGGTGGTCCTTTGGGTTACTCCTTTGTGTAACTTTGTAGCAGTTGAGACACGACCTATATCTAGAGGATCAGATACTACGGAACTCAAGTGCATCGGGTGCGGATAATCCTGTGGTTGGCTGTCATTTGAGTAGCGATCCTGTGTGGATCAACATCTTAGCGACCCTGTGTGGATCAGAATCTTATAGACCCTCTGTGTATCAACATATTAGAAAACCTGTGTGGATCAACATCTTAGAGACCCTCTGTGGATCATCATCTAGAGACCCTGTGTGGATCAGCATCATAGCAACCCTGTGTGGATCAGCAATCTAGCGACCCTGTGTGGATCGGCGGTTCACGACCCAACGAGGACCATCCTTAGAGCAGCCCGTTATGTATCAGTGATATATGACCATGTGTGGATCTACAATGGAACAAATCCCTCGTGTTTCAGTTATGGAAACTTCTTAATAGAATAAAATGATATAGATTTAGGTTAATCATCTTTATTCCTAAACTCTGAGTTGTTTACCTGGTTTGAGCTAAGTCTTTTCCTTTGTGCTTTATGATTGAGATCATGCTATGTGGTTTTCCTTTTTGAAGTTCTTAGATACCTTCGAGGGTCTTGGGGTCCCTACTGGGTATTGTTATACTCACCCATGCACGATCTTTGCCTGCACCTTGTTGTGTCTTGTGCAGACGACGAGTAGCTTGGCTGAGACTTTAAGGAGTCAGGACTAGGTGGTACAAGGAGGTGACTGGTTGATGTGGAGAGATATGGAGATGATTTGTACCTGCCCTTTAGGTAGGATCCTTGCTGGACGATCACAATAGCTATTTACTATTTTCTGTTGTAGTTGTATCTTTCAGTTGGGCTTGTATTACGGCCCCTTTACTTACAGTACACACTTTTACTACTACAGTTTTACTACATGGTTTCATCTTGTTGTATTCTTGGACTGTTTGTCTGTACTGGTTAAAAGGAAACCCCATCCCATTTTAGGGATATGTATTTCTGGTGCTAGTCTTCAAACCCTTGCCTATGGAAGGCGGACTTGGGGTAGTCACGACACGGGCCCCAGAGGACGGGTCATGACTGCAAAAACTTTCAACATCCCTATTTTCAAGGGTGTGGGAAGAAGCACCCTAGAAATTACATGATGGGGGAAAGGTCATGGGTGGATGTTCCCACTTGTCCTTTTTTCCTTAGCAATGATCAATCCAGGATCAATATGAAGATAAAAGCCAGTCTCCACGGATCGAATTACAGAAATAGACAAATAAATGGAAAGTTACGGAACCACAAATTAGGATCGTTACAGGTTGATTATAATTAATTTAATTAATTAAAAAGAAGTACCTTTTTGGGTGTTCATTCTTCATTGATATTCTTGATCACGTTCTGATGTGATTTTGCATTGGGTCGCAGAAGCCAAGTGTAGACTTCCTCTAGTGGTGATCCACACATGCACCACATATCTCTGGATGTTGCCAAAGGATTCTCTAGGTGCTAGCATGGAGAAACCATTTCTTGCGTTGTCTGCCTAAGATCGTCTTGATCTGATGGAGGAGGATCTCTCTTGGTATTGAGAGCTTTCTTGGAGAAATGAGTTCTCTCGGCCTTGAAGGAATTGTCCAGAATTTTTGTGCACAACGATTGAGGAAACGTGTTGGGGTTGTGATGATATTTATAATTGGGTTTGAGGTTATAGAGTTATGACAATAAATAAATGTGTTACGCGTTTTATTTATTTCATTAACTCTTATAGAAAACCCCCATGTTGAATAATAAATTCCTTGACATGTTCCCACACTGATTATAATAAATATCATTTAATAAAACAATATCATATCCTCAAAATCCCGACTGGAAAAACTACACGGCGTGTAATCATTAATACACTACATGTACTTGTTTTTCATAAAAAACTAAATGGCATGTAATCATTAATACACATCATGTACTTGTTTTTCATTTCCTTTCCATAATGAAAACTACACGGCGTGTAATCATTAATACACGGTGTGTACTTGTTTTCATTTTATTCTTCCTCCCACATTAAAACAATTTAGGCTTCCTTGAATAATTATTAAACCACGTACGGGAATAATCTTTATTCTACTTGAGATACTTGGATACACTTAGTGTGTGACCATCTAGGCCTCTTTCTCATTGGCATTAGGCAGGCTTTCCTAAAGTCCAAGATTACTGTCTAGCCACGGGTGAAGGCACCCAAGAGAAAGATGTTGACGCCGCATTGACGTGTCACCTCATACGAATGATTAATGTGTAATTTAATACCTTTGTCTCAATATATCATCAATCAGGTTTCATGTCAATGTCATAAACCTATATGCTTGATCTTTCATTCTTTTAATTCCAGAAATAAACTCATCATTACACCATAGCCATGGAATTTGCATGATAGTTCTATTTCAATCAAATGGCCCAAGATATATACTTCCATAAATATGGAAAGGAAAAATCATTCCTCGACTTATCCATTAATGACATGTCATTTGTGATGCACCCAACGTACCCTACTTCCCACCAACTCTCTTCGTGACGGTTTTCGTCACCAAATATAAGTGTGTGAGTCATGACATGAGTTAATGATAATATTCCAGTCTAAGGACCATTACACACGCTCGCAGATAGTAATGTCCGATGACACCAAGACATTCGGAATTACTACTGGTGGGTCTGTTCTCATAATCTTATATCTTGGAGATTAACAAGTTTGAAATCCATGAGAGAGAGTCTCGTATTCTTATGAGTACTCACACATGACAGTCTGTATACTATGTGTCCTATCATGGTATTCCATCCAACCGTAGAACTTTATTTAAGAATATTGTTATAGCACTTAAAGGTTCTCATCATAGCGGGGATCTGACATGACCTTATTAATGCAACAAATATTCCAGGACATTTTTATATTATAGTCATGCAGAACAATGAACAATATATAATAAGTGTAAATTCATGTAATCAAAGTAAAAACAGTTGGTTCTCAGGACACCAACTCTAAAAAATTCCCACTTGGACTAGAGCCAACTTCCTATGACTTTTAGTCTACTAGACCTCACATGATGATCATGTTTCTGCTGAGTCAAGGCTTTAGTCAAGGTGTCTGCAACGTTGTCTTCCTTGGAAATACTACTCACTGAAACTTCACCTCTCTAAGAAAAATCCCTCAAGAGATGATACTTTCGAAGTATATGCTTTTTCTTCTGATATGACCTTGGCTCTTTTGCAAGTGCCACCGCTGCAGTATTATTACAAATAGAGTGTGATAGGTTCTTTACTACTAGGAACTACATCCAGATCTTGGATGAAGTTTCGCATCCATACTGCTTATTTAGCTACCTCAGAAGCCATGATATACTCGGACTCCACTGTAGAATATGCCACCACACTTTTCTTTGAGCTCTTCCAGCTCACTGCACCTCCATTCAAACTGAATATGTATCCAGTATGTGACTTCATGTCATCTTGATCAGTATTAAAACTAGTATCTACATTTCCTCTGATGACTAGTTCCTCATCTCCTCCATAAACTAGGAATATATCCTTAGTACGCCTTAGATACTTAAGGATAGTCTTGACTACCATCCAATGGTGGTCTCCTGAATCAGCTTGATATCTGCCTACTGCACTTAATTTGTAAGTAACATCTAGCCCCGTACATAGAATAACATACATGAATGACCCAATCGTGGATTCATAAGGGATCCTTTCCATTTTCTTTCTTTCCTCATGTGTCTGAGGACACATTTTCATGGAAAGATGAATGCCATGTGACACTAGAAACAATCCCCTCTTGGATTGTTCCATACTGAATCTCTTAAGTATCTTGTCAGTGTATGTACTTTGACTCATGACCAGCATTCTATTGGATCTATCATGATGGATCTTGATTCCTAGAATATATGCTACCTTTACCAAGTCTTTCATGGAGAGGCATTTATGCGACCATGCCTTAACTGACTGTAAGACAGGTACTTCGTTTCCAATTAGTAATATTTCATCAACATATACTATTAGGAAAACGAATGCACTTCCACTAAACCTTTTGTATAAACAAGGCTCACATTCGTTCATAACAAATCCAAATTCAGTTATAGCATCATCAAAACGAATGTTCCATGACCTTGATGCTTTATTTAATCTATAAATAGATTTTTTCAACTTGCATACCTTGTTGGCATCCTTTGGAGTCACAAACCCTTCAGGTTGTGTCATGTACACATATTCCTGTAGGTTCGCGTTAAGGAATTCTGTTTTGACATCCATTAACCAAATTTCATAGTCATGGTAAGTGGAAATGGCCAATAGGATTCTGATAGATTTCAGCATCACAACTGGTGAAAAGGTTTCATCATAGTCAATTCTTTGACGTTGTCTAAAACCTTTTGAAACCAGTCGTTCCTTATAGGTGCTGAATTGTCCCTCCATTTCCAGTTTCTTCTTGAATACCCATTTATTACCAATAGGATTTACATCAACTAGAGGATCTATCAAAATCCAGACTTGGTTTTGGTACATGGAATCCATTTTAGAATTCATTGCTTCTTTCCACATGGAAACATCTCTGCCTTCAACTGCTTCCTTGTAGGTAAGAGGATCGTCATTTTCAACCAATAATGATTCACCACCTCAGTGACAAGAAAACCATATCGTTCTAGTTCTCTCACCTCTCTCATGCTCCTACGCAGTTCTTGTGACTCTGAAACAGCTTGTTCTTCCATAGGGCTTTGTGGAATCTGTTCTTGTACCAACTCCTGTATATCACGAGCCTCGACTTCATCGTAGTCTATCTCCCTCCCATTATCTATTTTGGAGATTTGATCCCTCTCAAAGAATATGGCGTGTATTTCCACTGTAAAATTTTTATCTTAGAGGGTTGTATAATTAATATCACTTTTTTCATTGGGATATCCTATAAAAATACACTTTGTGCCTCGGGGTGCAAGTCTATTACCTGAAGAGGCCTTAACAAATGCTTTGATACCCCACACATGTAAATTCTATAACATGGCTTTGCGTCCACTCCATAACTCATATGGAATGCCATTTATCAATTTAGTTAGTACTTGGTTTAGTATGTGTGATTTTTTTTGTAATGCATATCTCTAGAAGGATAATGGAAGGCTCGCATGACTAATCATTGATATCACCATGTTCAACAGGGTGCAGTTCCTCCTTTCACTTACACCATTCCATTAAGGTGTGTAAGGAGGAGTGAGTTTATATAGAATCCCAAACTCCCGTAAGAAATCAATGAAGTCTGTATTAAGATATTCTCCTCCTCTGTCTGAGTGGAGTTTCTTAATCTTCTTACCAAGCTATTTCTCAACTTCATTCTAGTATTCTTTGAACTGATCAAAAGAATCTGACTTATACCTCATTAAGTAAATATATCCATATCTACTAAAATCATCAGTAAAAGTTATGAAGTATGAGAAACCACCCCTTGCTTCAACTGGAAATGGTCCACACACATTTGTGTCAACTAATTATAGAAGCTCTTTATCCCTTTCACCTTTCCCACTAAATGGGGCTTTGGTCATTTTTCCTTGTAGACACGCATGACATACACCAAGTTTTTTTAGTTCAAAAGAATCTAAATACCCATCTTGATGTAATTTTGACAAACGTTTCTCATTGACATGACCTAGCCGGTGATTCCAAAGTTGGGTGTGGTATGAGTCATGTGAATTAACTTTTTCATCGATTCCCATTTCTTGGTTTGTGTAGTCTAATACATAAATACTGTTATATAAATGTGACCTACCAAAACAAATTCTATGTTTATAAAAGTATCAACATTCATTTATAAATTTGAAGATGAATCTATCAGTATCTAATCTGGATACTAAAATAATGTTTTTGGTTATAGAGGGTACATAATAACATCCTTTAAAAACTAAGACCATCACAATAGGTAATGTGAGGTTGTAGTCTTCGACAGCTACAACAGTGAGTCTGGCTCCGTTGGCTACTTGTAGATCCACCTCACCTCAATCAATCTTTTTGAATCTACATGGTTTCTGTATTTGGATACAGATGTGAGAACCACAAGCAGTATCTAATACCCAATTGGTAGAAACAGATAGATTTCATTCGATAACAAACGCACCTAAAGCTTCCCCTTTCTTCCTTGGCTGGGTTTAGTTCTTCTTCCAATTTCCCTTCTTGCCACATGTGAAATAAATAGCCTCCTATTCTCTTGCCTCCCCTTTGATCTTCCTTTTCTTGGAAGGCCATGATGAAGCTTTGGGCTCAAATCACTTCACCTAATTTTTCATTTTATTCACCATGAGGACAGAAGGATTTTCATGCTTCATGTCATTGTCCACTTGGCAAATGAGGATAAGAAGATCAGACAGAGACTTCTCAATGTTGTTCATGTTGAAGTTCACAACAAAGTTAGAGATGCTCTGGGGGAGTGATGCAAGAATGAGGTCGGTACCCAGTTCTTCGGGGAGTTTAAACCCTAGAACCTCCAAGCTCTCAATTTAGGTAATGATCTCGACTACATGAGGCCCAGCTTGAGCACCCTCTCCAAGATTTTTCTGAAATATAGCCTTGGAGATCTCAAAGATTTCCTATCTTGATCTCTCCTGGTATAGACTACAGAGGTGCTCGAGCATTCTATAAGCATCCATGTCTTCATGAGACTTCATGATCTCACTAGATATTGATGATAGCATAAAACATTGAATGTCGAGTGCATCTCTCAAATGTTGATCATAGAATAGGAAATCGTCATCCCTCGCCCCGTGGGCAAGCGAAACAGGAAGTGAGGACTCTAGCATGTAAAACTTTCATTCATGGCATAGGATAACCCTAAGGTGCCTAAACTATTCCTGAAAGTTACTGCCGGTGAGGATATTGTCTTTATCCAGAATTGATCTCAGAGAAAATGTGGTTGACAAGTTTTTCATTTTTGATTCTAAAAATTTAAAAAGTAGATTTATCGGTACTTTATTGAATACATTTGATTAGAAATAATAAATTTTATTAAGTCTCCCACTATTTTATCAAGTCCCAATGGCCCTCACCATTGAACTTGGAATGTCCAGTTTCTTTGACATTCTAGTGGAAAGGATATATATCCCCCTTCACATAACCCCAACAAGGGTTGGTCAAGCTATTTGAAGGTATTTAGGTAGGAAGGTCTTTGCCAACTGTGAGCTTGCAGTTCCTTGATCTGTTGAGTGGACTCCCCAATCCTGACATCCTAACTTGGATTTCCTCAACTCTTGCCTCCAATATTACACCAAGTCTAGAAATGGCTACTCCTATTGATGTAATATGGTTAAGTCAACCTGAAACCTTTCATAATGGCTTCCTTTATGAAAGTAAGTGTCCCAAAAAGGATTGTTCAAACACATAGTTTTATTGATTCTTTCCCTTAATCAATTAACGGAAGGATTGGTCTGACTTAATATGATATTTGATGGATTTTAATCTTTTATGCGTAGTTTCGCATTATCACATGCTTGTTAATATTAAGTGATGCTTGCTTAAGTGATTAACCATTCTCTGATAATGTTTACACATAGTCCAATTTTTATTTTATTCCATCTTTGCATGCTTTTTTATTTAATTATGTGATCGCTACAAGGCATACATAATAAATAAACCATGAAATAAAACAAAAATAAAATAAGATGGCCTGATCATGAGATTCTATTGGTTAGCTTATCCAGAAATTTTGATAAGCTAACCCTGACCTAGGGAAAAACACCTTGAACTGATGGTTCATGTTTTTCAGCTCCCACCTATTCACCTTTGTATCTTATTTTGTTGGTTTTGCCTTAGCTTAGGATTTTGAACAGTCTCCTTTGGCTTGGGATATCTTCCATTACACGGGGTTTACATTAAAGAAATTATGGGCATGCATGCCCTACATTTTATTGGAAGAAGGCTCACAATCCAACGAATAAATTTAAATAAAACCATACACACACAAAGGTTATTTGGTCTAGCTCATGATCATCCATAGCATGCAACGACATTTACACATATTTAGAATTCAAATTCCTTTAATCATTCTTTTAATTAAGAGAAGTCGTGCTTGAATTCAATTAATTATGATCTTATAATTAAGAAATTATTTATCTTAAATTTCTTTCTGAATGTCCTTGAGATTCTTCTCATCCATATTACCTGTATGGGTCTTTGTACTTTGGGGGAAACCCTGGTGAAATTCCATTTCTAGAAAGTACATGGCATGTAGTTTATATTTACAAAGCATGTATTTCTTTTCACCCTTTATCCAAAGTACACGCCGGGGGATTTGGCTTGTTTTCTGTACTTTGGAAATTTTTGAGTACACGGCGTGTAGATTAAACTAGCACAGCGTTTATTTCCTTGTTACGTGGTTACCGGTCTGGTAATCCCATGTACGTAGTACATGGCTTCCCTTTGTACAAATTTTTACATGGGCCGGATCGGACTACACGCCATGTCGATTCAACATATGCACTATGTATTCCGGTTTCCACATGCTGTTCATTTCTGGTCAACATGGTGTAATAAATACTTTGGTATACTCAATTCACACGGTGTGGTTTGGCAGACCAGTACCAGTTCGTTGAACCTAAGTACATGGAATGTAGTTTTCACTACACGCCGTGTATTCTTGTGTTGTACAGACAGAAAGAGCAGCTCCTCCAGATGAGTTTCTCATTTTTATTTTAATCAAAATTTAAAATAAAAGGTCTTTTCTGTGATATGAATTGAGAATGAATGGGGAATAATAGATCTCATTCATTCACTTTTATATAACGATTTATCTTGAATTGAATCAAATATAAATGCATAAATTATCAACGAAAATTAAATAACTATAATCAACGTTGTAACCTCCCTATGATACCATTTGAAGGTTCCGGGCACAACGGAAGATCATGGGTGGATGTGGCCACTTAGCCTTTTTTCAATAGCAATGATCAATCCTGGATCAATATGATGATAAACTCCAGTCTCCACGGATCGAATCACATAAATAGACAAATAAAAGGAAAGTCCCAAAACCACAAAGTAGGATCATTACAGGTTGATTATAATTAATTTAATTAATTAAAAATAAGTACCTTTTGGGTGTTATTTCTTCATTGATATTCTTGATCACGTTACGATGTGATTCATCGTTGTGTCTCAGAATCCAAGTGTACACTTCCTATATCGGTGATACACACGTCCACCACGTATCTCGGGATGTCGCCAAAGGATTCTTCAGGTGCTAGCATGGAGAAACCTTTGCTTGCATTGTCTTCCTTAGATCATCTTGATCCGATGGAGGAGGATCTCTCTCGGCCTTGATAGCATTCTTGGAGGAAGGAGTTCTCTCGACCTTGAGAAAATTATCTAGAATTATTGTGCACAACGATTGAGGAAAAGTGTTGGGGTTGTGAGGATATTAATAATCGGGTTTGAGGTTATAGAGTAATGATAATAAATAAATGTGTTACGTGTTTTATTTATTTCATTAACTCTTATAGAAAACCCCCATGTCGAATAATTAATTCCTTGAAATGTTCCCACGCTGATTATAATAAATATCTTTTAATAAAACAATATTATATTTTCAAAATCCCGACTGGAAATACTACACGGTGCGTAATCATTAATACACGGCGTGTACTTGTTTTTCATAAAAAACTACCCGATGTGTATTCATTAATACACGGCATGTACTTGTTTTTCAGTTCCATTCCATAATGAAAACTACACGGCGTGTAATCATTAATACACGGTGTGTACATGTTTTCAAAAATAAAAACTACATGGCATGTAATCATTAATACACGGCGCGTACTTGTTTTCATTTTATTCTTCCACCAACATTAAAACAATTTAGGAATCCTTGAATAATTATTAAACCATCTATGGGAATAATATTTATTCTACTTGAGATACTTGGATACACTTAGAGTGTGACCCTATAGGCCTATTTCTCATTGGCATTAGGTGGGCTTGCCTAAAGTCGAAGATTACTTTCTAGCAATGAGTAAAAGAACCCAAGAGAAAGAAGTTGACGCCACATTGACGTTTCACATCATACAAACACTTACTATGTAATTTAATCCCTTTGTCTCGGTATCTCATTAAGTAGGTTTCATGGAAGTGTCATAAACCTATATGCTTGAACTGTCATTCTTTGACTTCTAGAAATAAACTCGTCATCACACCATGTCCATGGAATTTGCGCGACAGTTCTATTTCAATCAAAGGTCCCGAGATATCTACTTCCATAAATATGGAATGGACAAATACTTCCTCGACTTATCCATTAATGATATGTCATTTGTGACACACCCAAGGTACTCAACTTCCCACCAACTCTCTTCGTGACAGTTTTCGTCATCAAATCTAAGTGCACAAGTCATGACATGAGTTAATGATAATCTTCCAATCTAAGGACAATTACACACGCTCACAGATAGTAATGTCTGATGACACCAAGTCATGCAGAATTACTACTGGCAGGTCTTTTCTCATATTCTTTTATCTTGGAGATTACCAAGTGTGAAATCCATGAGAGAGAGTCTCGTCTTCTTACGAGTACTCACACATGACGGTCTATATACTATGTGTCCTATCATAGTATTTCATCCAACTGTAGAAATTTATTTAAGAATATTTTTATAGCACTTCAAGGTTATCATCATAACGGGGATATTCCAAGACCTTATTAATGCAACAAATATTCTAGGACATTATTATATTGTAGTCATGATTAACAATAAACAATATATAATTAGTGTACATTCATGTAATCTAAGTACAAACAGTTGTTTCTCAGGACACCAAATCTAACAAACTCCCACTTGGACTAGAGCCAACTGCCTATGACTTTTAGTCCGCTTGAACTCACATGATGATCGTGTTTCTGCTGAGTCAGGGATTTAGTCAAGGGGTCCACCATGTTTTCTTCCATTGAAATACTGCTAACTACAACTTCACCTCTCTGAGAAAAATCCCTCAATAGATGATACTTCCAAAGTATGTGCTTTTTCCGCTGATGTGACCTTGACTATTTTTCAAGTGCCACCGCTGAAGTATTATCACAATAGAGTGTGATAGGATCTTTACTGATAGGTACTACCTTCAGCTCTTGGATGAATCTTCGCATCCATACTACTTATTTATCTTCTTTAGAAGCTACGATATACTCAGACTCCATTGTAGAATCTGCCACCACACTTTGCTTTGAGCACTTTCAACTCACTACACCTCCATTCAAAATGAAGATGTATCCAGTCTGTGACTTCATGTCATCTTGATCAATCTGGAAACTAGCATCTACATGTCCTCTGATGACTAGTTCCTCATCTCCTCCATGAACCAAAAATATATCCTTAGTATGCCTCAGATACTTAAGGATAGTCTTGACTTCCATCCAATGGCGGTCTCCTGGATCAGCTTGATATATGCCTACTGCACTTAATGCATAAGCAACATCTAGCCTCGTACATAGCATAGCATACATGACTGACCCAATCGCGGATGTGCAAGAGATCATTTCCATTTTCTATCTTTACTCATGTGTCTGAGGACACATTTTCTTGGAAAGATGAATGCCATGTGACACTAGAAACAATCCCCTCTTGGAATGTTCCATACTGAATCTCTTCAGTATCTTGTCAATGTATGTACTTTGGCTCAGGCCCAGTATTCTCTTGGATATATCATGATGGATCTTGATCCCTAGAACATATGCTGCCTCGCCCAAGTCTTTCATGGAGAAGCATTTATGCCACCATGCCTTAACTGACTGTAAGACAGGTACATAGTTTCCAATTAGTAATATGTCACCAACATATACTATTAGGAAAATGATTTCACTTCCACTAAACCATTTGTAGACACAAGGATCTCATTCATTCTTAACAAATACAAATTCTATTACGGCTTCATCAAAATGAATTTTCCATGACCTTGATGCTTTATTTAATCCATAAATAGATTTTTGCAACTTTCATACCTTTTTGGAATCCTTTGGAGTCAAAAACCCTTTAGGTTGTGTCATGTAGAAATCTTCCTAGAGGTTCCCATTAAGGAATGTCGTTTTGAAATCTATTTGCCAAATTTCATAGTTGTGGTAAGTGGCAATGGAAAATAGGATTCTGATGGATTTCAGCATCGCAACCAGTGAAAAGGTTTCATCATAGTCAATTACTTAACACTCTCTAAAACCTTTTACAACCAATCATGCCTTATAGGTGCTGACTTGTCCCTCCATATATAGTTTCTTCTTGAATACCCATTTATTACCAATAGAAATTACATCAACTGGAGGATCTACCAAAATCCAGACTTGGTTTTCGTACATGGAATCCATTTCAAAATTTATGGCTTCTTTCCACTTGGAAATGTCTGTGCCTTCAACTACTTTCTTGTAGGTAATAGGATCATCATTGTCAACCAATAATGAGTCACCATCCTCAGTGACAAGAAAACCATATCGTTCTGGTTCTCTCGCATCTCTTGTGCGCCTACCCAGTTCTTGTGTCTCTAGAATAGATTGTTCTTCCACAGGGCTTTGTGTAATCTGTTCTTGTACCAACTCCTGTGTATCTTGAGCCTTGACTTCATCGAAGTCTATCTCCCTCCCACTATTTCTTTTGGAGATGTGATTCCTCTCAAGGAATATGGCATGTATTTCCACTGTAACCTTTTTATCTGAGGGGTTGTATAATTAATATCCCCTTGTTTGCTTGGGATATCCATTAAAAATATACTTTGTGCCTCGAGGTGAAAGTTTGTTACTTGAAGAGGCCTTAAAAAATGCTTCGCTACCCCACACATGTAAATTCGATAAGATGGATTTGCGTCCACTCCATAACTCGTATGGAATATAATTTATCAATTTAGTTGGTGGTTGGTTTAGTATGTGTGTTGTTGTTTGTAATGAATTTCCCCAAAAGGATAATGGAAGACTCGCATGACTCATCATTGATCTCACCATGTCCAACAGGGTGTGGTTTCTCCTTTCACTTACACCATTCCATTGAGGTTTGTAAGGAGGAGTGAGTTGAGATAAAATCCCAAAATCCGGTAAGAAATCAATGAAGTCCTGATTAAGATATTCTCATCCTCTGTCTGAGCGGAGTTTCTTAATCTTCTTACCAAGATGGTTCTCAAATTCCTTCTTGTATTCTATGAACCAATCAAAAGAATCTGACTTATACCTCATTAAGTAAATATACCCATATCTACTAAAATCATCAGTAAAATTTATGAAGTACGAGAACCCACCCCTTGCTTCAACTATAAATGCTCTACACACATCTGTGTGAACTAATTCTAGAAGATATTCCGCCCTTTCACCTTTCCCACTAAATGGGGATTTGTTCATTTTGCCTTGTAGACACGCACGACATACACCAAGTGGTTTTAGTTCAAAAGAATCTAAATACCCATCTTGATGTAATTTTTTCAAATATTTCTCATTGACATGACCTAGCTGATGATGCCAAAGTTGGGTGTGGTATGAGTCATGTGAATTAACTTTTTCATCGATTTCCATTACTTGGTTTGTGTATTCTAACACATAAAATCCGTTATATAAATGTGCCCTACCAAAACAAATGATATCTTTATAAAAGTAGCAACATTAATTTCCAAATTTGAAGATGAATCCATTAGTATCTAATCTGGATACTGAAATAATGTTTTTGGTTATAGAGGGTACATAATAACAACCTTTCAAAACCAAGACCATCCTAGTAGGCAATGTGAGGTGGTAGTCTCTGACAGCTACAGCAGCGAGTCTGGCTCTGTTGGCTGCTCGTAGATCCACCTCACCTTGGTCAATATTTCTGAATCTACTTGGTTCATGTATTTGGGTACAAATATGAGCACCACAAGCAGTATATAATAACCTATTGGTAGAACAGATAGATTTTATTCGATAAAAAATGCATCTGAAGCTTCCCCTTGCTTCCTTGGCTAGGTGCAGTTCTTCTTCCAATGGACCTTCTTGCCACATGTGAAACAAACAGCCTTCTTTTCTCTTGCCTCCCCTTTGATATTCCTTTTCTTGGATCCCCTTGAAGGAGATTTGGGATTAAATCTCTTCGTATTCCCTTTCCTTTTATTCACCATGAGGACAGAAGGCTTTTCACGCTTCAGGTCATTTTCCACTTGGCGAATGAGGATAAGAAGATCAGACATAGACTTCTCAATGTTGTTCATGTTGAAGTTCACAACAAAGTTAGAGAAGATATGGGGGAGTGATGCAAGAATGAGATCGGTACCCAGTTCTTCGGGGAGTTTAAACCCTAGAACCTCCAAGATCTCAATGTAGACAATGAGCATGACTACATGAGGCCCAGCTGGGGCACCCTCTCCAAGCTTTCTCTGAAATAAAGCCTTGGAGATCTCAAATATTTCCTATCTTGATCTCTCCTGGTATAGACCATGGAGGTGCTCGAGCATGCTATAAGCATCCATGTCTTCATGAGACTTCATGAGCTCACTAGACATTGATGATAGCATCAAACATTGTGCATCTCTCAAATTTTTATCATAGACTAAAAAATATTCATCACTCGCCCCTTGGGCAGGCGAAACAGGAAGTAAGGACTCCAACATTTAAATATTTCGTTCATGGAATAGGATAACCCAAAGGTGCCTAAACCATTCCTGAATGTTACTGCTGGTGAGGATATTGTCTTTATCCAGAATTGATTGCAGAGAAAATATGGTTGACGAGTTTTTCATTTTTGATTCTACAAATTAAAAGAGTAGATTTATCAGTACTTTCTTGATTACATTTTATAAATAATAATAAATTTTATTATGTCTCTCACTATTTTTTCAAGTCCCAATGGACCTCACCATTGAACTTGGAATTTTTAGTTGCTTTGAAATTCTTGTGGCAAGGATCCATATTTCCCTTCACATAACCCCAAAAAGGGATGTTTAATCTATTTGAAGGTATTTAGGTAGGCAGGTCTTTGCCAACTGTGAGCTTATAGTTCCTTGATCTGTTGAGTGGACTCCCCAATCCTAAAATCCTAACTTGGATTTCCTCAACTCTTGAATCCAATATTACACCAAGTCTAGCAAGGGATACTCCTCTTAATGTAATATGGTTAAGTCAACCCGAAACCTTTTATAAGGGCCTACTTTATAAAAGTGAGTGTCCTAACAAGGTTTGGTCAAAGACATAGTTTTATTGAGTCTTTCCCTTAATCAAGTAATAGAAGTCTTGGTCTGACTTAAGATTATATTTGAGGGATTTTAATCTTTTATGAGTAGTTTCTCATTATCACATGCTTGTTAATATTAAGTGATGCTTTCTTAAGTGATTAACCATGTTTTGATAATTTTTACGCATTGTCTAGTTTTTATTTTATTCCATCTTTGCATGCTTGTTTATTTAATTATGTGATCATGACAACACATACATAATAAATAAACCATGCAATCTGATAGAAATAAAATAAGATGGGATGATCATGATCTTCTATTGGTTAGCTTATCCTGTGGTTTTGATAAGCTAACCCTGACCTAGGGGAAAACACCTTGAATTGATGGTTTGTGTTTTGCAGTTCCCACCCGATCACCTTTGTATCTTATTATGTTGGTTTCGCCTCAGCTTCAGATTTTGAACCGTCTCCTCTGTCTTGGGAGATCCTCCATTAAATGGGGTTTAAATTAAAGAAACCATGGGCACGCATGCCCTAAATTTTATTGGAATAAGGCTCATAGGCCAACTAATAAATTTAAATGAAACCATACACACACAAAGGGTCTTTGGTCTAGATCACGATCATCCATAACATGCAACGACATTTACGCATATTTAGAATTCAAATTCCTTTAATCGTTCTTTTATTTAAGATAAGTCGTGCTTGAATTCAATTAATTATGATCTTATAATTAATCAATTATTTATCTTAAATTCCTTTCTGAATTTCCCTGAGATTCGTCTCATCCATATTCCTTGTACGGGTCTTTGTACTTTGGAGGAAACCCTGGTGAAATTCCATTTTTGGAAAGTGCATGGCGTGTAGTTTATATTTACACGGCGTGTATTTCTTTTCACCCTTTATACAAAGTACATGCTGGGGGCTTTAGTGTGTTTTCTGTACTTTAGAAATTTTGGAGTACACGACATGTAGATTAATCTAGCACATCATGTATTTCCTTGTTATGCGGTTACCGGTCTGGCAATCCCGTGTATGCGGTACGCGGCTTCCCTTTGTACAAAGTTTCACCTGGGCCGGATCGGACTACACGACGTGTCGATTCAACATACACACCGTGTATTCCGGTTTCCACACACCGTTCATTTCTGGTTAACACGGTGTAATAAATACGTAGGTATACTAAATTCACATGGCATGGTTTGGGGGACCAGTACCGGTTCGTTGAACCTAAGTACACGGCGTGTAGTTTTCACTACACGCCGTGTATTCTTGTGTTGTACAGATAGAAAGAGAGGCTCCCCCGGATGAGTTTCTCTTTTTTATTTTAATCAAAATTAAAAATAAAAGGTAGTTTCTGTTATGTGAATCGAGAAATGAAGGAGGAAGAACAGATCTCATTCATTTAGTTTTAGAGAACAATTTATCTTTAATTGAATCAAATATAAATGCGTAAATTATCAAAGAAAATTAAATAACTATAATCAACATTGTAAACTCCCTCTAATAGCATTTGGAGACTGGAGTTTATCGTCGTATTGTTCCCACTTAGCCTTTTGTCATTAACAATGATCAATATGGGATCAATATGACGATAAACACCAGTATCCATGGATCGAATCACATAAATAGACAAAGAAAAGGAAAGTCTCGGAACCATAAAGTAGGATCATTAAAGGTTTATTATAATTAATTTAATTAATTAAAAAGAAGTACCTATTTGGGTGTTCTTTCTTCATTGATATATTTGATCATGTTCTGATGTGATTCGTCATTTCATCACAGAAGCCAAGTGTAGACTTCCTCTAGCGGTGATCCACATGTGCACCACATATCTCTGGATATCGCCAATGGAATCTATGGGTGCTAGTGTGAATAAACCTTTGCTTGTGTTGTCTGCCTTAGATCTTCTTGATATGAAGGAGGAGGATCTCTCTCGGTCTTGAGAGCGTTCTTGGAGGAAGGAGTTCTCTCAGCCTTGAGGGAATTCTCCAGAATTGTTGTGCACAACGATTGAGGAAAAGTGTTGGGGTTTTATGGACATTTATAATCAGGTTTGAGGTTATATAGTTATGACAATAAATAAACGTGTTACACGTTTTATTTATTTCATTAACTCTTATAGAAAACCCTCATGTCAAATAATTAATTCCTTAACATGTGCCCATGCTGATTATAATAAATATCATTTAATAAAAAAATATTATATCCTCAAAATCCGGACTGGAAAAACTACACGGTGTGTAATCATTAATACACGGCATGGAATTTTTTTTCATTTTCTTTCCATAATGAAAACTACACAGTGTGTAATCATTAATACACGACGTGTACTTGTTTTCAAAAATAAAAACTACACAGTGTGTAATCATTAATACACAGCGTGTACTTGTTTTCATTTTATTCTTCCTCCAACATTAAAATAATTTATGCTTCCTTGAATAATTATTAAACCACATACGATAATAATATTTATTCTACTTGAGATACTTGGATACACTTAGTGTGTGACCCTTTAGGCCTCTTTATCATTGGC
The DNA here is from genome assembly GCA_963277665.1 of Viscum album. Classification (NCBI taxonomy): domain Eukaryota; kingdom Viridiplantae; phylum Streptophyta; class Magnoliopsida; order Santalales; family Viscaceae; genus Viscum; species Viscum album. The sequence goes on along the minus strand of CAUJRU010002834.1, from coordinate 3,736 downwards.
ATTAGGTGGGATTCCCTAAATTCCAAGATTACTATCTAGGAACGGGTCAAGGCACCTAAGAAAAAGAAGTTCACGCCACATTGACGTGTCACCTCATACGAACTCTTACTGTGTAATTTAATCCCTTTGTCTCAATATCTCATCAAGCAGGTTTCATGGCAGTGTCATAAACCTATATGCTTGATTTTTCATTCTTTGACTTCTAGAAATAAACTCGTCGTTACACCAGGGCCATTGAATTTGCGCGACAGTTCTATTTCAATCAAAGGTCCTGAGATATCTACTTCCATAAATATGGAAGGGACAAATCCTTCCTCTAATTATCCATTAACGACATGTCATTCGTGATGCACCCAATGTACCCTACTTCCCACCAACTCTCTTCGTGATGGTTTTCATTAGAAAATCTAAGTGTGCGAGTCATGATATGAATTAATGATAATATTTCAGTCTAAGGACCATTACACACGCTCTCAGATAGTAATGTCCGATGACACCAAGACATGCGGAGTTACTGCTGGCGGGTCTGTTCTCATAATCTCCTATCTTGGAGATTACCAAGTGAGAACTCCATGAGAGAGAGTCTCATATTCTTACAAGTACTCTCACATGATGGTCTATATACTATGTGTCATATTATAGTATGTCATACAACCATAGAACTTTATTTAATAATATTGTTATAGCACTTCAAGGTTTTCATCATAGCGGGGATCTTCCATGACCTTACTAATGCAACAAATATTCTAGGAAATTATTATATTATAGTCATGCAGAACAATTAACAATATATAATAAGTGTACATTAATGTAATCAAAGTACAAACATTTTGTTCTCAGGACACAAACTCTAACAGAAATTACCTAAAGGGGGAAAGTAAATACTTTAGGTGTGGGAGGAAGGACACCTAGCTAGTGATTGACCACATGAAAAACCCACCAATATGATGGAAGAAAGGAATTCTCTAGTCAACCCTCATCTCATTTTCTAATGTTTCAACTGAAAGGAACATGGAAATTATTTGATTTAATTCACTAATCCTAGGTTTGTTGACGACAATCGATGACAACAACCCCAAAGGCCTAGAGAAGGAAATCACCCTTTATATCACAAATCGCCCTCCAATTCTATACAAGTGAAAGGAGAAGGATGAATCTTCTTTGGTACCAACATATCAATCATGGATATTATTTCCATGTGAGAAATATTATCTAGATAAAATGATTTATATTAAAGAAAGGATTATCCTTGAATACATGCTCATTCTGAGGGAATACACAGATGTGTTTCCCAAAGAATTGTCTAGTCTTACTCTAAGAAAAGAGGTTGAATTTTCAATCAGGATTATACCTAGGGATTTTACAATATGACTCTATATAATGGTCATTTTTGAACTTGAGGATCTTAAGAATAAACTATGGTTGAATATAGATAATGAATTTATACTTCCAAGTGTTTCACCATGGGGCACACTAGTCCTCTTTATCAAGAAGAAGGATGGGTCAATGCACCTATGTATTGATTATCGCGATCACAATAAGATCAATATAAAGAAAAATTAGTCTTTCCATAGATTGATGACTAGTTTAGTCAGCTACATGGAGCCCAATATTTCTCTAAGATATATCTTCAGTCAAGATATTATCAAGTAAATGTGAAGAAGGAGGATATCCCCAAGGCATCTTTTTGTACAAGGTATGGGTACTATGGTTTCATAGTGATTCCATTTTGACTAACCAATTATACAAAAATCTTCATGGATTTAATTAATAAAGTATTTAGGTATTACCTTGATAAATTTTTGGAAGTATTTATTGAGGATATTATTATCTACTTTAAAATAAAGGAGTAACATGTAACACACCGACCTGGGGTCCACTTAACCCATGCCCCGACCCGATAGGTCACATGGCCTCAAGTGATCCTCCTCAAATGCTAGAGGCTTCCAACTAGAAGTGATGGTGTAAGAGTGGTATAATGGGTAGACTATCCCTTCATGTCTGAAAAGAAAATCAGATACAATAAAAAACAATCAATAGTAGAAGAAGCATATATAATTAGACAGAATAAATAAATTATAGAAGCGTAAATAAATAACTAAACAAGTAAGAATTGGAAGAAAAAGTTAACTGAACAACTGATAATAATATCAAAAGCCTATATTCTAGTGTATGATACATGTATTCATGGAATGTTGTAATATAGAAAGGAAACAGGTGGTTACACGCATGTTATACAATAGTACAAAAAGAAAAAAGATAAAAACAGATCCAATAATCTTTAACCTATTCCTAATCCTCTGTTCATAAGCTTCATATAAAGGCAATACATGTCATCAACCTATATAAGGGCACATTCCCTTATCAATACCTATAGACAGATAATCTTCTAAGGTACCAAGGGTATCCTAAGTAGGGTTTGAGATAAAATCTAAGTAGGCCACCACAAACAGTGTCTACATGTAATCAAAGTAGTAATTTTAACTAAATAGTGTGTAGGTATAACAGTATAATTAAAGCAATGATGAAATAAATAAACAGGCCACTCAAGTTACTAAGGGAAACCTGATGGCTCTACCTGCTTCGTTTCATTGCCGAAAGGAATTTCTAAACAGTCACTATATATATGTAGTAGTAATATATATATATATAGTATAATTATATATATTTCATCCTCCTATATGAATTAAGTACATGCATATGTAAGTGGCCATATACCTAGAATACTAGTGTTGGCTGGACCGGGGTGAAACTTAGACATCCATCCATCCAAATTAATTTTTTATTAAAAGAAGGAAGAACAATAAGGAAATACCAAAGTCAAGGGGGCCTAAAATAATGCAAGTAGAGGGAATACCCTCTAATAAAATTAACACCCTCTATATTTAATCTGATATGGTCGAGGATACAAGTGTGGATGGAGCTCTAATCTGACAAAGAAGCAAGGTAATCCACAACCAGATTTCCTTCTCACCACATATGGGTCACCTAGATGTTATTGTAGAGGAGGGATCTATATTTCCTGAGAATGTGAGAAATGGACCACAGGGTGGAGCCTATAAGATCATGTTATAGGGTAGATTACCTACATCCCAATAGAGTGAGATATGACATGCAATAAAACTTGGGATGGTGAATAATCCATCATGAAAACACTCTAATCATGGAACGTGGAATGTAAAGCACAATTACCATATAGTATCACTGGTTTGAGACTTAATGCTCAACACCTGATGCAAGGGAGCATGATACAGCCATGTAAAATGGTCCCTTACCATCGTATCACATCCTTTGTAAATGCATATTAAAAGTATAGATGACATGTGGAATTACCTCCCATCCATTTCCTTTATCTATCCCACATATATATAAAAGAGGCATAAACATTCATGATATGATACATAAGGCATAACCTGTTATGCATTTCATTATCCAAGTTCAATTATAATTAAATCATTTTCATTATCAAGGAGAATTCATGTAAGTATAAACAAGGGGAAAGACCTTTAAATCCCTTGGGGTCACTCCATTTAAACCAAATTGATTCATTAAAGTCAATTCATCCATCATGATTAAGCCAACCCATGTGTTCAATTCTATTTAACACATTCATTTCATTTAAAACATGGAAAACAAGTCATATGGCCCAAAGTGTTAATTGGTAGGTATCATTTTAAATTAATTTAAATGATTCCACCATCTCATTTAAATCAACCCATTCAATTTGCTAAAATAT
>CAUJRU010002833.1:29323-64100 GCA_963277665.1 Viscum album | reverse complement strand
TCTAAATCCAAAAAATCGAATTCCAAACCCGAAAACATATCCTATATACCCTAATATTAAAATTATTAACCCTTAAACATAAAACCTAAACCCTGTCCCTTAAATCTAAAGCCAAAACCCTAAGACCAAAACCCAAAATCCTAAAACCCAGTCTTAAAACTCTATACCTAAATACCTAATCACTAAACTCTAAATATTAAAATCAGAACCCAAAACACAAAACATATCCCCCTATACCCAAGTCGTTAAATCCTTAACCCTAAAACATAAAACCTAAACCCCAACTGTTAAATCTAATACCAAAACCCAAACCCAAAATCCTAAAACCTAGTCCGAAAACCCTACACCCGAAACCATAATCCCTGAACTCTAAATCAAAAAATCTGAAACTAAACCCCAAAACATATCCCATACACCCTAATATTGAAATCTTTAATCCTAAAACTTAAAACCTAAACCCTACCCTTAAATCTAAAACTGAAACCCTAAAACCAAAACCATAAATCCAAAAAACCTAGTCCCAAAACCCCTTACATGAAACCCTAATCCCAAAACTCTAAATCCAAAAATAAAAACCTAGAACCTAAAAAAATATCCCCTATACCCAAATATTGAAATTCTTAACCCTAAAAAATAAAACCTAAACCCTACTCCTTAAAACTAAAACCAAAACGCTATAACTAAAACCCAAAATCCTAAAACTTGCTCCCAAAAGCCTATAACTGAAACCCTAATAACTAAAATCTAAATCTGAAAAGATGAACTCTAAACCCCAAAACATATCCCCTATAGTCTAATATTTCATTATTTAACCCTAAAACAAAAAACCTGAACCCTAGCCCTTAAACTAAAACCAAAACTCTAAAACCAAAACCGAAAATCCTAAAACCAAGTCAAAAAACCCTATACCTGAAACCCAAATCCATAAACTCCAAATCCAAAAATCAGAACCCTAAACCCAAAAAAATATCCCCCATACCCTAATCATGAAATACTTAACCCTAAAACCTAAAACCTTAAACCTAGCCCATAAATTTAAGACCAAAACCAAAAAACCAAAACCCAAAATCCTAAAACCTAGTACCAAAACCCTATAACTGAAACCCTAATCTATAAAATCTAAATACAAAAAGATGAAACCTAAATAGAAAAACATATACCCTATACCATAATCTTAAAATACCTAACCCTAAAACAGAAAACCTAAACCCTAACCCTTATATCTAAAACAAAAAACCTAAAACCAAAACCCCAAATCTTAAAACCCAATCCCAAAACCCTATACACAAAACACTAATCCATAAACTCTAAATCAAAAAAATATGTACCCTAAACCCAAATACATATCCTCTATACCATAATCTTGAAATCCTTGATCCTTAATATAAAACCTAAACCCTAGCTGTTAAATCTAAAACCAGAACCCTAAAACCAAAACCCAAAATCCTAAAACCTAGTCCCAAAACCCTATACCCAAAACTCTAATCCTGAAATTCTAAATCCAAAAACTTGAACCCAAAACCCCAAAAAATATCCCCCATACACTAATCATAAAATACTTAACCATAAAAATATAAAACCTAAACTCTATGCCTTAAATCTAAAACCAAAACCCTAAAACCAAAACCCAAAATCCTGAAACCTAGTCCCAAAACACCATAACCTAAACCGTAATCCCTAAACTCTAGATCGAAAAAACTGAACCCTAAACCCAAAATCATATCCCCTATACCCTAATATTGAAATCCTTAACTCTAAAACATAAAACATAAACCCTATACCTTAAATCTAAAACCAAAACTCTAAAAGAAAAACCCAAAATCCTAAAACCTTTTCCCAAAACCCTATACTTCAAACCCTAATCCTCAAACTCTAAAACCTAAAATCAGAAACCCAAACCCAAAAACAGATACCCTACACCCTAATATCAAAATAACCAACCCAAAAACATAAAACCTAAACCCTATCCCTTAAATCTAAAACCAAAACCCTAAAACTAAAACCCAAAATACTAAAACCTAGTCCCAAAAACCTATACCTGAAACACTAATACCTAAACTCTAAATCCAAAAAATCAAATGCCAAACCTGAAAACATATCCTATATACCCTAATATTAAAATTATCAACCCTGAAACATAAAAACTAAACCCTGTCCCTTAAATCTAAAGCCAAAACCCTAAGACCAAAACCCAAAATCCTAATACCCATTCTTAAAACTCTATACCTAAAAACCTAATCACTAAACTCTAAATCTTAAAATCTGAACCCAAAGCACAAAACATATCCCCTATACCCAAGTCTTTAAATCCTTAACCCTAAAACATAAAACCTAAACCCCAACCGTTAAATCTAATACCAAAACCCTAAAACCAAAACCCAAACCCAAAATCCTAAAACCTAGTCCGAAAACCCTACACCCGAAACCATAATCCCTGAACTCTAAATCAAAAAAATATGAAACTAAACCCCAAAACATATCCCATACACCCTAATATTGAAATCCTTAACCCTAAAACTTAAAACCTAAACCCTACCCTTAAATCTAAAACTGAAACCCTAAAACCAAAACCATAAATCCAAAAACCTAGTCCCAAAACCCCTTACGTGAAACCATAATCCCAAAACTCTAAATCCAAAAATAAAAACCTAGAACCTAAAAAAATATCCCCTATTCCCAAATATTGAAATTCTTAACCCTAAAAAATAAAACCTAAACCCTAGTCCTTAAAACTAAAACCAAAACTCTATAACCAAAACCCAAAATCCTAAAACTTGGTCCTAAAAGCCTATAACTGAAACCCTAATAACTAAAATCTAAATCTGAAAAGATGAACTCTAAACCCCAAAACATATCCCCTATAGTGTAATATTTCATTATTTAACCCTAAAACAAAAAACCTGAACCCTAGCCCTTAAACTAAAACCAAAACTCTAAAACCAAAATCGAAAATCCTAAAACCAAGTTCAAAAACCCTATACCTGAAACCCAAATCCATAAAATCCAAATCCAAAAATCAGAACCCTAAACCCAAAAAAATATCCCCCATACCCTAATCATGAAATACTTAACCCTAAAACCTAAAACCTTAACCCTAGCCCATAAATTTAAGACCAAAACCAAAAAACCAAAACCAAAAAACCAAAAACCAAAATCCTAAAACCTAGTACCAAAACCCTATAACTGAAACCCTAATCTATAAAATCTAAATACAAAAAGATGAACCCTAAACAGAAACACATATACCCTATACCATAATCTTAAAATACCTAACCCTAAAACAGAAAACCTGAACCCTAACCCTTATATCTAAAACAAAAAACCTAAAACCAAAACCCCAAATCTTAAAACCCAGTCCCAAAACCCTATACACAAAACACTAATCCATAAACTCTAAATCAAAAAAATATGTACCCTAAACCCAAATACATATTCTCTATACCCTAATCTTGAAATCCTTGATCCTTATATAAAACCTAAACTCCAGCTGTTAAATCTAAAACCAAAACCCTAAAACCAAAACCCAAAATCCTAAAACCTAGTCCCAAAACCCTATACCCAAAATTCTAATCCTGAAATTCTAAATCCAAAATCTTGGACCCAAAACCCCCAAAAATATCCCCCATACCCTAATCATAAAATACTTAACCATAAAAATATAAAACCTAAACTCTATCCCTTAAATCTAAAACCAAAACCCTAAAACCAAAACCCAAAATCCTGAAACCTAGTCCCAAAACACCATAACCTAAACCGTAATCCCTAAACTCTAAATCAAAAAAACTGAACCCTAAACCCAAAATCATATCCCATATACCCTAATATTGAAATCCTTAACTCTAAAACATAAAACATAAACCCTATACCTTAAATCTAAAACCAAAACTCTAAAAGAAAAAACCCAAAATCCTAAAACCTTTTCCCAAAACCCTATACTTCAAACCCTAATCCTCAAACTCTAAAACCTAAAATCAGAAACCCAAACCCAAAAACAGATACCCTACACCCTAATATCAAAATAACCAACCCAAAAATATAAAACCTAAACCCTATCCCTTAAATCTAAAACCAAAACCCTAAAACTAAAACCCAAAATACTAAAACCTAGTCCCAAAACCCTATACCTGAAACGCTAATACCTAAACTCTAAATCCAAAAAATCGAATTCCAAACCCGAAAACATATCCTATATACCCTAATATTAAAATTATTAACCCTTAAACATAAAACCTAAACCCTGTCCCTTAAATCTAAAGCCAAAACCCTAAGACCAAAACCCAAAATCCTAAAACCCAGTCTTAAAACTCTATACCTAAATACCTAATCACTAAACTCTAAATATTAAAATCAGAACCCAAAACACAAAACATATCCCCTATACCCAAGTCGTTAAATCCTTAACCCTAAAACATAAAACCTAAACCCCAACTGTTAAATCTAATACCAAAACCCAAACCCAAAATCCTAAAACCTAGTCCGAAAACCCTACACCCGAAACCATAATCCCTGAACTCTAAATCAAAAAATCTGAAACTAAACCCCAAAACATATCCCATACACCCTAATATTGAAATCTTTAATCCTAAAACTTAAAACCTAAACCCTACCCTTAAATCTAAAACTGAAACCCTAAAACCAAAACCATAAATCCAAAAAACCTAGTCCCAAAACCCCTTACATGAAACCCTAATCCCAAAACTCTAAATCCAAAAATAAAAACCTAGAACCTAAAAAAATATCCCCTATACCCAAATATTGAAATTCTTAACCCTAAAAAATAAAACCTAAACCCTACTCCTTAAAACTAAAACCAAAACGCTATAACTAAAACCCAAAATCCTAAAACTTGCTCCCAAAAGCCTATAACTGAAACCCTAATAACTAAAATCTAAATCTGAAAAGATGAACTCTAAACCCCAAAACATATCCCCTATAGTCTAATATTTCATTATTTAACCCTAAAACAAAAAACCTGAACCCTAGCCCTTAAACTAAAACCAAAACTCTAAAACCAAAACCGAAAATCCTAAAACCAAGTCAAAAAACCCTATACCTGAAACCCAAATCCATAAACTCCAAATCCAAAAATCAGAACCCTAAACCCAAAAAAATATCCCCCATACCCTAATCATGAAATACTTAACCCTAAAACCTAAAACCTTAAACCTAGCCCATAAATTTAAGACCAAAACCAAAAAACCAAAACCCAAAATCCTAAAACCTAGTACCAAAACCCTATAACTGAAACCCTAATCTATAAAATCTAAATACAAAAAGATGAAACCTAAATAGAAAAACATATACCCTATACCATAATCTTAAAATACCTAACCCTAAAACAGAAAACCTAAACCCTAACCCTTATATCTAAAACAAAAAACCTAAAACCAAAACCCCAAATCTTAAAACCCAATCCCAAAACCCTATACACAAAACACTAATCCATAAACTCTAAATCAAAAAAATATGTACCCTAAACCCAAATACATATCCTCTATACCATAATCTTGAAATCCTTGATCCTTAATATAAAACCTAAACCCTAGCTGTTAAATCTAAAACCAGAACCCTAAAACCAAAACCCAAAATCCTAAAACCTAGTCCCAAAACCCTATACCCAAAACTCTAATCCTGAAATTCTAAATCCAAAAACTTGAACCCAAAACCCCAAAAAATATCCCCCATACACTAATCATAAAATACTTAACCATAAAAATATAAAACCTAAACTCTATGCCTTAAATCTAAAACCAAAACCCTAAAACCAAAACCCAAAATCCTGAAACCTAGTCCCAAAACACCATAACCTAAACCGTAATCCCTAAACTCTAGATCGAAAAAACTGAACCCTAAACCCAAAATCATATCCCCTATACCCTAATATTGAAATCCTTAACTCTAAAACATAAAACATAAACCCTATACCTTAAATCTAAAACCAAAACTCTAAAAGAAAAACCCAAAATCCTAAAACCTTTTCCCAAAACCCTATACTTCAAACCCTAATCCTCAAACTCTAAAACCTAAAATCAGAAACCCAAACCCAAAAACAGATACCCTACACCCTAATATCAAAATAACCAACCCAAAAACATAAAACCTAAACCCTATCCCTTAAATCTAAAACCAAAACCCTAAAACTAAAACCCAAAATACTAAAACCTAGTCCCAAAAACCTATACCTGAAACACTAATACCTAAACTCTAAATCCAAAAAATCAAATGCCAAACCTGAAAACATATCCTATATACCCTAATATTAAAATTATCAACCCTGAAACATAAAAACTAAACCCTGTCCCTTAAATCTAAAGCCAAAACCCTAAGACCAAAACCCAAAATCCTAATACCCATTCTTAAAACTCTATACCTAAAAACCTAATCACTAAACTCTAAATCTTAAAATCTGAACCCAAAGCACAAAACATATCCCCTATACCCAAGTCTTTAAATCCTTAACCCTAAAACATAAAACCTAAACCCCAACCGTTAAATCTAATACCAAAACCCTAAAACCAAAACCCAAACCCAAAATCCTAAAACCTAGTCCGAAAACCCTACACCCGAAACCATAATCCCTGAACTCTAAATCAAAAAAATATGAAACTAAACCCCAAAACATATCCCATACACCCTAATATTGAAATCCTTAACCCTAAAACTTAAAACCTAAACCCTACCCTTAAATCTAAAACTGAAACCCTAAAACCAAAACCATAAATCCAAAAACCTAGTCCCAAAACCCCTTACGTGAAACCATAATCCCAAAACTCTAAATCCAAAAATAAAAACCTAGAACCTAAAAAAATATCCCCTATTCCCAAATATTGAAATTCTTAACCCTAAAAAATAAAACCTAAACCCTAGTCCTTAAAACTAAAACCAAAACTCTATAACCAAAACCCAAAATCCTAAAACTTGGTCCTAAAAGCCTATAACTGAAACCCTAATAACTAAAATCTAAATCTGAAAAGATGAACTCTAAACCCCAAAACATATCCCCTATAGTGTAATATTTCATTATTTAACCCTAAAACAAAAAACCTGAACCCTAGCCCTTAAACTAAAACCAAAACTCTAAAACCAAAATCGAAAATCCTAAAACCAAGTTCAAAAACCCTATACCTGAAACCCAAATCCATAAAATCCAAATCCAAAAATCAGAACCCTAAACCCAAAAAAATATCCCCCATACCCTAATCATGAAATACTTAACCCTAAAACCTAAAACCTTAACCCTAGCCCATAAATTTAAGACCAAAACCAAAAAACCAAAACCAAAAAACCAAAAACCAAAATCCTAAAACCTAGTACCAAAACCCTATAACTGAAACCCTAATCTATAAAATCTAAATACAAAAAGATGAACCCTAAACAGAAACACATATACCCTATACCATAATCTTAAAATACCTAACCCTAAAACAGAAAACCTGAACCCTAACCCTTATATCTAAAACAAAAAACCTAAAACCAAAACCCCAAATCTTAAAACCCAGTCCCAAAACCCTATACACAAAACACTAATCCATAAACTCTAAATCAAAAAAATATGTACCCTAAACCCAAATACATATTCTCTATACCCTAATCTTGAAATCCTTGATCCTTAATATAAAACCTAAACTCCAGCTGTTAAATCTAAAACCAAAACCCTAAAACCAAAACCCAAAATCCTAAAACCTAGTCCCAAAACCCTATACCCAAAATTCTAATCCTGAAATTCTAAATCCAAAATCTTGGACCCAAAACCCCCAAAAATATCCCCCATACCCTAATCATAAAATACTTAACCATAAAAATATAAAACCTAAACTCTATCCCTTAAATCTAAAACCAAAACCCTAAAACCAAAACCCAAAATCCTGAAACCTAGTCCCAAAACACCATAACCTAAACCGTAATCCCTAAACTCTAAATCAAAAAAACTGAACCCTAAACCCAAAATCATATCCCATATACCCTAATATTGAAATCCTTAACTCTAAAACATAAAACATAAACCCTATACCTTAAATCTAAAACCAAAACTCTAAAAGAAAAACCCAAAATCCTAAAACCTTTTCCCAAAACCCTATACTTCAAACCCTAATCCTCAAACTCTAAAACCTAAAATCAGAAACCCAAACCCAAAAACAGATACCCTACACCCTAATATCAAAATAACCAACCCAAAAATATAAAACCTAAACCCTATCCCTTAAATCTAAAACCAAAACCCTAAAACTAAAACCCAAAATACTAAAACCTAGTCCCAAAACCCTATACCTGAAACGCTAATACCTAAACTCTAAATCCAAAAAATCGAATTCCAAACCCGAAAACATATCCTATATACCCTAATATTAAAATTATTAACCCTTAAACATAAAACCTAAACCCTGTCCCTTAAATCTAAAGCCAAAACCCTAAGACCAAAACCCAAAATCCTAAAACCCAGTCTTAAAACTCTATACCTAAATACCTAATCACTAAACTCTAAATATTAAAATCAGAACCCAAAACACAAAACATATCCCCTATACCCAAGTCGTTAAATCCTTAACCCTAAAACATAAAACCTAAACCCCAACTGTTAAATCTAATACCAAAACCCAAACCCAAAATCCTAAAACCTAGTCCGAAAACCCTACACCCGAAACCATAATCCCTGAACTCTAAATCAAAAAATCTGAAACTAAACCCCAAAACATATCCCATACACCCTAATATTGAAATCTTTAATCCTAAAACTTAAAACCTAAACCCTACCCTTAAATCTAAAACTGAAACCCTAAAACCAAAACCATAAATCCAAAAACCTAGTCCCAAAACCCCTTACATGAAACCCTAATCCCAAAACTCTAAATCCAAAAATAAAAACCTAGAACCTAAAAAAATATCCCCTATACCCAAATATTGAAATTCTTAACCCTAAAAAATAAAACCTAAACCCTACTCCTTAAAACTAAAACCAAAACGCTATAACTAAAACCCAAAATCCTAAAACTTGCTCCCAAAAGCCTATAACTGAAACCCTAATAACTAAAATCTAAATCTGAAAAGATGAACTCTAAACCCCAAAACATATCCCCTATAGTCTAATATTTCATTATTTAACCCTAAAACAAAAAACCTGAACCCTAGCCCTTAAACTAAAACCAAAACTCTAAAACCAAAACCGAAAATCCTAAAACCAAGTCAAAAAACCCTATACCTGAAACCCAAATCCATAAACTCCAAATCCAAAAATCAGAACCCTAAACCCAAAAAAATATCCCCCATACCCTAATCATGAAATACTTAACCCTAAAACCTAAAACCTTAAACCTAGCCCATAAATTTAAGACCAAAACCAAAAAACCAAAACCCAAAATCCTAAAACCTAGTACCAAAACCCTATAACTGAAACCCTAATCTATAAAATCTAAATACAAAAAGATGAAACCTAAATAGAAAAACATATACCCTATACCATAATCTTAAAATACCTAACCCTAAAACAGAAAACCTAAACCCTAACCCTTATATCTAAAACAAAAAACCTAAAACCAAAACCCCAAATCTTAAAACCCAATCCCAAAACCCTATACACAAAACACTAATCCATAAACTCTAAATCAAAAAAATATGTACCCTAAACCCAAATACATATCCTCTATACCATAATCTTGAAATCCTTGATCCTTAATATAAAACCTAAACCCTAGCTGTTAAATCTAAAACCAGAACCCTAAAACCAAAACCCAAAATCCTAAAACCTAGTCCCAAAACCCTATACCCAAAACTCTAATCCTGAAATTCTAAATCCAAAAACTTGAACCCAAAACCCCAAAAAATATCCCCCATACACTAATCATAAAATACTTAACCATAAAAATATAAAACCTAAACTCTATGCCTTAAATCTAAAACCAAAACCCTAAAACCAAAACCCAAAATCCTGAAACCTAGTCCCAAAACACCATAACCTAAACCGTAATCCCTAAACTCTAGATCGAAAAAACTGAACCCTAAACCCAAAATCATATCCCCTATACCCTAATATTGAAATCCTTAACTCTAAAACATAAAACATAAACCCTATACCTTAAATCTAAAACCAAAACTCTAAAAGAAAAACCCAAAATCCTAAAACCTTTTCCCAAAACCCTATACTTCAAACCCTAATCCTCAAACTCTAAAACCTAAAATCAGAAACCCAAACCCAAAAACAGATACCCTACACCCTAATATCAAAATAACCAACCCAAAAACATAAAACCTAAACCCTATCCCTTAAATCTAAAACCAAAACCCTAAAACTAAAACCCAAAATACTAAAACCTAGTCCCAAAAACCTATACCTGAAACACTAATACCTAAACTCTAAATCCAAAAAATCAAATGCCAAACCTGAAAACATATCCTATATACCCTAATATTAAAATTATCAACCCTGAAACATAAAAACTAAACCCTGTCCCTTAAATCTAAAGCCAAAACCCTAAGACCAAAACCCAAAATCCTAATACCCATTCTTAAAACTCTATACCTAAAAACCTAATCACTAAACTCTAAATCTTAAAATCTGAACCCAAAGCACAAAACATATCCCCTATACCCAAGTCTTTAAATCCTTAACCCTAAAACATAAAACCTAAACCCCAACCGTTAAATCTAATACCAAAACCCTAAAACCAAAACCCAAACCCAAAATCCTAAAACCTAGTCCGAAAACCCTACACCCGAAACCATAATCCCTGAACTCTAAATCAAAAAAATATGAAACTAAACCCCAAAACATATCCCATACACCCTAATATTGAAATCCTTAACCCTAAAACTTAAAACCTAAACCCTACCCTTAAATCTAAAACTGAAACCCTAAAACCAAAACCATAAATCCAAAAACCTAGTCCCAAAACCCCTTACGTGAAACCATAATCCCAAAACTCTAAATCCAAAAATAAAAACCTAGAACCTAAAAAAATATCCCCTATTCCCAAATATTGAAATTCTTAACCCTAAAAAATAAAACCTAAACCCTAGTCCTTAAAACTAAAACCAAAACTCTATAACCAAAACCCAAAATCCTAAAACTTGGTCCTAAAAGCCTATAACTGAAACCCTAATAACTAAAATCTAAATCTGAAAAGATGAACTCTAAACCCCAAAACATATCCCCTATAGTGTAATATTTCATTATTTAACCCTAAAACAAAAAACCTGAACCCTAGCCCTTAAACTAAAACCAAAACTCTAAAACCAAAATCGAAAATCCTAAAACCAAGTTCAAAAACCCTATACCTGAAACCCAAATCCATAAAATCCAAATCCAAAAATCAGAACCCTAAACCCAAAAAAATATCCCCCATACCCTAATCATGAAATACTTAACCCTAAAACCTAAAACCTTAACCCTAGCCCATAAATTTAAGACCAAAACCAAAAAACCAAAACCAAAAAACCAAAAACCAAAATCCTAAAACCTAGTACCAAAACCCTATAACTGAAACCCTAATCTATAAAATCTAAATACAAAAAGATGAACCCTAAACAGAAACACATATACCCTATACCATAATCTTAAAATACCTAACCCTAAAACAGAAAACCTGAACCCTAACCCTTATATCTAAAACAAAAAACCTAAAACCAAAACCCCAAATCTTAAAACCCAGTCCCAAAACCCTATACACAAAACACTAATCCATAAACTCTAAATCAAAAAAATATGTACCCTAAACCCAAATACATATTCTCTATACCCTAATCTTGAAATCCTTGATCCTTAATATAAAACCTAAACTCCAGCTGTTAAATCTAAAACCAAAACCCTAAAACCAAAACCCAAAATCCTAAAACCTAGTCCCAAAACCCTATACCCAAAATTCTAATCCTGAAATTCTAAATCCAAAATCTTGGACCCAAAACCCCCAAAAATATCCCCCATACCCTAATCATAAAATACTTAACCATAAAAATATAAAACCTAAACTCTATCCCTTAAATCTAAAACCAAAACCCTAAAACCAAAACCCAAAATCCTGAAACCTAGTCCCAAAACACCATAACCTAAACCGTAATCCCTAAACTCTAAATCAAAAAAACTGAACCCTAAACCCAAAATCATATCCCATATACCCTAATATTGAAATCCTTAACTCTAAAACATAAAACATAAACCCTATACCTTAAATCTAAAACCAAAACTCTAAAAGAAAAACCCAAAATCCTAAAACCTTTTCCCAAAACCCTATACTTCAAACCCTAATCCTCAAACTCTAAAACCTAAAATCAGAAACCCAAACCCAAAAACAGATACCCTACACCCTAATATCAAAATAACCAACCCAAAAATATAAAACCTAAACCCTATCCCTTAAATCTAAAACCAAAACCCTAAAACTAAAACCCAAAATACTAAAACCTAGTCCCAAAACCCTATACCTGAAACGCTAATACCTAAACTCTAAATCCAAAAAATCGAATTCCAAACCCGAAAACATATCCTATATACCCTAATATTAAAATTATTAACCCTTAAACATAAAACCTAAACCCTGTCCCTTAAATCTAAAGCCAAAACCCTAAGACCAAAACCCAAAATCCTAAAACCCAGTCTTAAAACTCTATACCTAAATACCTAATCACTAAACTCTAAATATTAAAATCAGAACCCAAAACACAAAACATATCCCCTATACCCAAGTCGTTAAATCCTTAACCCTAAAACATAAAACCTAAACCCCAACTGTTAAATCTAATACCAAAACCCAAACCCAAAATCCTAAAACCTAGTCCGAAAACCCTACACCCGAAACCATAATCCCTGAACTCTAAATCAAAAAATCTGAAACTAAACCCCAAAACATATCCCATACACCCTAATATTGAAATCTTTAATCCTAAAACTTAAAACCTAAACCCTACCCTTAAATCTAAAACTGAAACCCTAAAACCAAAACCATAAATCCAAAAACCTAGTCCCAAAACCCCTTACATGAAACCCTAATCCCAAAACTCTAAATCCAAAAATAAAAACCTAGAACCTAAAAAAATATCCCCTATACCCAAATATTGAAATTCTTAACCCTAAAAAATAAAACCTAAACCCTACTCCTTAAAACTAAAACCAAAACGCTATAACTAAAACCCAAAATCCTAAAACTTGCTCCCAAAAGCCTATAACTGAAACCCTAATAACTAAAATCTAAATCTGAAAAGATGAACTCTAAACCCCAAAACATATCCCCTATAGTCTAATATTTCATTATTTAACCCTAAAACAAAAAACCTGAACCCTAGCCCTTAAACTAAAACCAAAACTCTAAAACCAAAACCGAAAATCCTAAAACCAAGTCAAAAAACCCTATACCTGAAACCCAAATCCATAAACTCCAAATCCAAAAATCAGAACCCTAAACCCAAAAAAATATCCCCCATACCCTAATCATGAAATACTTAACCCTAAAACCTAAAACCTTAAACCTAGCCCATAAATTTAAGACCAAAACCAAAAAACCAAAACCCAAAATCCTAAAACCTAGTACCAAAACCCTATAACTGAAACCCTAATCTATAAAATCTAAATACAAAAAGATGAAACCTAAATAGAAAAACATATACCCTATACCATAATCTTAAAATACCTAACCCTAAAACAGAAAACCTAAACCCTAACCCTTATATCTAAAACAAAAAACCTAAAACCAAAACCCCAAATCTTAAAACCCAATCCCAAAACCCTATACACAAAACACTAATCCATAAACTCTAAATCAAAAAAATATGTACCCTAAACCCAAATACATATCCTCTATACCATAATCTTGAAATCCTTGATCCTTAATATAAAACCTAAACCCTAGCTGTTAAATCTAAAACCAGAACCCTAAAACCAAAACCCAAAATCCTAAAACCTAGTCCCAAAACCCTATACCCAAAACTCTAATCCTGAAATTCTAAATCCAAAAACTTGAACCCAAAACCCCAAAAAATATCCCCCATACACTAATCATAAAATACTTAACCATAAAAATATAAAACCTAAACTCTATGCCTTAAATCTAAAACCAAAACCCTAAAACCAAAACCCAAAATCCTGAAACCTAGTCCCAAAACACCATAACCTAAACCGTAATCCCTAAACTCTAGATCGAAAAAACTGAACCCTAAACCCAAAATCATATCCCCTATACCCTAATATTGAAATCCTTAACTCTAAAACATAAAACATAAACCCTATACCTTAAATCTAAAACCAAAACTCTAAAAGAAAAACCCAAAATCCTAAAACCTTTTCCCAAAACCCTATACTTCAAACCCTAATCCTCAAACTCTAAAACCTAAAATCAGAAACCCAAACCCAAAAACAGATACCCTACACCCTAATATCAAAATAACCAACCCAAAAACATAAAACCTAAACCCTATCCCTTAAATCTAAAACCAAAACCCTAAAACTAAAACCCAAAATACTAAAACCTAGTCCCAAAAACCTATACCTGAAACACTAATACCTAAACTCTAAATCCAAAAAATCAAATGCCAAACCTGAAAACATATCCTATATACCCTAATATTAAAATTATCAACCCTGAAACATAAAAACTAAACCCTGTCCCTTAAATCTAAAGCCAAAACCCTAAGACCAAAACCCAAAATCCTAATACCCATTCTTAAAACTCTATACCTAAAAACCTAATCACTAAACTCTAAATCTTAAAATCTGAACCCAAAGCACAAAACATATCCCCTATACCCAAGTCTTTAAATCCTTAACCCTAAAACATAAAACCTAAACCCCAACCGTTAAATCTAATACCAAAACCCTAAAACCAAAACCCAAACCCAAAATCCTAAAACCTAGTCCGAAAACCCTACACCCGAAACCATAATCCCTGAACTCTAAATCAAAAAAATATGAAACTAAACCCCAAAACATATCCCATACACCCTAATATTGAAATCCTTAACCCTAAAACTTAAAACCTAAACCCTACCCTTAAATCTAAAACTGAAACCCTAAAACCAAAACCATAAATCCAAAAACCTAGTCCCAAAACCCCTTACGTGAAACCATAATCCCAAAACTCTAAATCCAAAAATAAAAACCTAGAACCTAAAAAAATATCCCCTATACCCAAATATTGAAATTCTTAACCCTAAAAAATAAAACCTAAACCCTACTCCTTAAAACTAAAACCAAAACGCTATAACTAAAACCCAAAATCCTAAAACTTGCTCCCAAAAGCCTATAACTGAAACCCTAATAACTAAAATCTAAATCTGAAAAGATGAACTCTAAACCCCAAAACATATCCCCTATAGTCTAATATTTCATTATTTAACCCTAAAACAAAAAACCTGAACCCTAGCCCTTAAACTAAAACCAAAACTCTAAAACCAAAACCGAAAATCCTAAAACCAAGTCAAAAAACCCTATACCTGAAACCCAAATCCATAAACTCCAAATCCAAAAATCAGAACCCTAAACCCAAAAAAATATCCCCCATACCCTAATCATGAAATACTTAACCCTAAAACCTAAAACCTTAAACCTAGCCCATAAATTTAAGACCAAAACCAAAAAACCAAAACCCAAAATCCTAAAACCTAGTACCAAAACCCTATAACTGAAACCCTAATCTATAAAATCTAAATACAAAAAGATGAAACCTAAATAGAAAAACATATACCCTATACCATAATCTTAAAATACCTAACCCTAAAACAGAAAACCTAAACCCTAACCCTTATATCTAAAACAAAAAACCTAAAACCAAAACCCCAAATCTTAAAACCCAATCCCAAAACCCTATACACAAAACACTAATCCATAAACTCTAAATCAAAAAAATATGTACCCTAAACCCAAATACATATCCTCTATACCATAATCTTGAAATCCTTGATCCTTAATATAAAACCTAAACCCTAGCTGTTAAATCTAAAACCAGAACCCTAAAACCAAAACCCAAAATCCTAAAACCTAGTCCCAAAACCCTATACCCAAAACTCTAATCCTGAAATTCTAAATCCAAAAACTTGAACCCAAAACCCCAAAAAATATCCCCCATACACTAATCATAAAATACTTAACCATAAAAATATAAAACCTAAACTCTATGCCTTAAATCTAAAACCAAAACCCTAAAACCAAAACCCAAAATCCTGAAACCTAGTCCCAAAACACCATAACCTAAACCGTAATCCCTAAACTCTAGATCGAAAAAACTGAACCCTAAACCCAAAATCATATCCCCTATACCCTAATATTGAAATCCTTAACTCTAAAACATAAAACATAAACCCTATACCTTAAATCTAAAACCAAAACTCTAAAAGAAAAACCCAAAATCCTAAAACCTTTTCCCAAAACCCTATACTTCAAACCCTAATCCTCAAACTCTAAAACCTAAAATCAGAAACCCAAACCCAAAAACAGATACCCTACACCCTAATATCAAAATAACCAACCCAAAAACATAAAACCTAAACCCTATCCCTTAAATCTAAAACCAAAACCCTAAAACTAAAACCCAAAATACTAAAACCTAGTCCCAAAAACCTATACCTGAAACACTAATACCTAAACTCTAAATCCAAAAAATCAAATGCCAAACCTGAAAACATATCCTATATACCCTAATATTAAAATTATCAACCCTGAAACATAAAAACTAAACCCTGTCCCTTAAATCTAAAGCCAAAACCCTAAGACCAAAACCCAAAATCCTAATACCCATTCTTAAAACTCTATACCTAAAAACCTAATCACTAAACTCTAAATCTTAAAATCTGAACCCAAAGCACAAAACATATCCCCTATACCCAAGTCTTTAAATCCTTAACCCTAAAACATAAAACCTAAACCCCAACCGTTAAATCTAATACCAAAACCCTAAAACCAAAACCCAAACCCAAAATCCTAAAACCTAGTCCGAAAACCCTACACCCGAAACCATAATCCCTGAACTCTAAATCAAAAAAATATGAAACTAAACCCCAAAACATATCCCATACACCCTAATATTGAAATCCTTAACCCTAAAACTTAAAACCTAAACCCTACCCTTAAATCTAAAACTGAAACCCTAAAACCAAAACCATAAATCCAAAAACCTAGTCCCAAAACCCCTTACGTGAAACCATAATCCCAAAACTCTAAATCCAAAAATAAAAACCTAGAACCTAAAAAAATATCCCCTATTCCCAAATATTGAAATTCTTAACCCTAAAAAATAAAACCTAAACCCTAGTCCTTAAAACTAAAACCAAAACTCTATAACCAAAACCCAAAATCCTAAAACTTGGTCCTAAAAGCCTATAACTGAAACCCTAATAACTAAAATCTAAATCTGAAAAGATGAACTCTAAACCCCAAAACATATCCCCTATAGTGTAATATTTCATTATTTAACCCTAAAACAAAAAACCTGAACCCTAGCCCTTAAACTAAAACCAAAACTCTAAAACCAAAATCGAAAATCCTAAAACCAAGTTCAAAAACCCTATACCTGAAACCCAAATCCATAAAATCCAAATCCAAAAATCAGAACCCTAAACCCAAAAAAATATCCCCCATACCCTAATCATGAAATACTTAACCCTAAAACCTAAAACCTTAACCCTAGCCCATAAATTTAAGACCAAAACCAAAAAACCAAAACCAAAAAACCAAAAACCAAAATCCTAAAACCTAGTACCAAAACCCTATAACTGAAACCCTAATCTATAAAATCTAAATACAAAAAGATGAACCCTAAACAGAAACACATATACCCTATACCATAATCTTAAAATACCTAACCCTAAAACAGAAAACCTGAACCCTAACCCTTATATCTAAAACAAAAAACCTAAAACCAAAACCCCAAATCTTAAAACCCAGTCCCAAAACCCTATACACAAAACACTAATCCATAAACTCTAAATCAAAAAAATATGTACCCTAAACCCAAATACATATTCTCTATACCCTAATCTTGAAATCCTTGATCCTTAATATAAAACCTAAACTCCAGCTGTTAAATCTAAAACCAAAACCCTAAAACCAAAACCCAAAATCCTAAAACCTAGTCCCAAAACCCTATACCCAAAATTCTAATCCTGAAATTCTAAATCCAAAATCTTGGACCCAAAACCCCCAAAAATATCCCCCATACCCTAATCATAAAATACTTAACCATAAAAATATAAAACCTAAACTCTATCCCTTAAATCTAAAACCAAAACCCTAAAACCAAAACCCAAAATCCTGAAACCTAGTCCCAAAACACCATAACCTAAACCGTAATCCCTAAACTCTAAATCAAAAAAACTGAACCCTAAACCCAAAATCATATCCCATATACCCTAATATTGAAATCCTTAACTCTAAAACATAAAACATAAACCCTATACCTTAAATCTAAAACCAAAACTCTAAAAGAAAAACCCAAAATCCTAAAACCTTTTCCCAAAACCCTATACTTCAAACCCTAATCCTCAAACTCTAAAACCTAAAATCAGAAACCCAAACCCAAAAACAGATACCCTACACCCTAATATCAAAATAACCAACCCAAAAATATAAAACCTAAACCCTATCCCTTAAATCTAAAACCAAAACCCTAAAACTAAAACCCAAAATACTAAAACCTAGTCCCAAAACCCTATACCTGAAACGCTAATACCTAAACTCTAAATCCAAAAAATCGAATTCCAAACCCGAAAACATATCCTATATACCCTAATATTAAAATTATTAACCCTTAAACATAAAACCTAAACCCTGTCCCTTAAATCTAAAGCCAAAACCCTAAGACCAAAACCCAAAATCCTAAAACCCAGTCTTAAAACTCTATACCTAAATACCTAATCACTAAACTCTAAATATTAAAATCAGAACCCAAAACACAAAACATATCCCCTATACCCAAGTCGTTAAATCCTTAACCCTAAAACATAAAACCTAAACCCCAACTGTTAAATCTAATACCAAAACCCAAACCCAAAATCCTAAAACCTAGTCCGAAAACCCTACACCCGAAACCATAATCCCTGAACTCTAAATCAAAAAATCTGAAACTAAACCCCAAAACATATCCCATACACCCTAATATTGAAATCTTTAATCCTAAAACTTAAAACCTAAACCCTACCCTTAAATCTAAAACTGAAACCCTAAAACCAAAACCATAAATCCAAAAACCTAGTCCCAAAACCCCTTACATGAAACCCTAATCCCAAAACTCTAAATCCAAAAATAAAAACCTAGAACCTAAAAAAATATCCCCTATACCCAAATATTGAAATTCTTAACCCTAAAAAATAAAACCTAAACCCTACTCCTTAAAACTAAAACCAAAACGCTATAACTAAAACCCAAAATCCTAAAACTTGCTCCCAAAAGCCTATAACTGAAACCCTAATAACTAAAATCTAAATCTGAAAAGATGAACTCTAAACCCCAAAACATATCCCCTATAGTCTAATATTTCATTATTTAACCCTAAAACAAAAAACCTGAACCCTAGCCCTTAAACTAAAACCAAAACTCTAAAACCAAAACCGAAAATCCTAAAACCAAGTCAAAAAACCCTATACCTGAAACCCAAATCCATAAACTCCAAATCCAAAAATCAGAACCCTAAACCCAAAAAAATATCCCCCATACCCTAATCATGAAATACTTAACCCTAAAACCTAAAACCTTAAACCTAGCCCATAAATTTAAGACCAAAACCAAAAAACCAAAACCCAAAATCCTAAAACCTAGTACCAAAACCCTATAACTGAAACCCTAATCTATAAAATCTAAATACAAAAAGATGAAACCTAAATAGAAAAACATATACCCTATACCATAATCTTAAAATACCTAACCCTAAAACAGAAAACCTAAACCCTAACCCTTATATCTAAAACAAAAAACCTAAAACCAAAACCCCAAATCTTAAAACCCAATCCCAAAACCCTATACACAAAACACTAATCCATAAACTCTAAATCAAAAAAATATGTACCCTAAACCCAAATACATATCCTCTATACCATAATCTTGAAATCCTTGATCCTTAATATAAAACCTAAACCCTAGCTGTTAAATCTAAAACCAGAACCCTAAAACCAAAACCCAAAATCCTAAAACCTAGTCCCAAAACCCTATACCCAAAACTCTAATCCTGAAATTCTAAATCCAAAAACTTGAACCCAAAACCCCAAAAAATATCCCCCATACACTAATCATAAAATACTTAACCATAAAAATATAAAACCTAAACTCTATGCCTTAAATCTAAAACCAAAACCCTAAAACCAAAACCCAAAATCCTGAAACCTAGTCCCAAAACACCATAACCTAAACCGTAATCCCTAAACTCTAGATCGAAAAAACTGAACCCTAAACCCAAAATCATATCCCCTATACCCTAATATTGAAATCCTTAACTCTAAAACATAAAACATAAACCCTATACCTTAAATCTAAAACCAAAACTCTAAAAGAAAAACCCAAAATCCTAAAACCTTTTCCCAAAACCCTATACTTCAAACCCTAATCCTCAAACTCTAAAACCTAAAATCAGAAACCCAAACCCAAAAACAGATACCCTACACCCTAATATCAAAATAACCAACCCAAAAACATAAAACCTAAACCCTATCCCTTAAATCTAAAACCAAAACCCTAAAACTAAAACCCAAAATACTAAAACCTAGTCCCAAAAACCTATACCTGAAACACTAATACCTAAACTCTAAATCCAAAAAATCAAATGCCAAACCTGAAAACATATCCTATATACCCTAATATTAAAATTATCAACCCTGAAACATAAAAACTAAACCCTGTCCCTTAAATCTAAAGCCAAAACCCTAAGACCAAAACCCAAAATCCTAATACCCATTCTTAAAACTCTATACCTAAAAACCTAATCACTAAACTCTAAATCTTAAAATCTGAACCCAAAGCACAAAACATATCCCCTATACCCAAGTCTTTAAATCCTTAACCCTAAAACATAAAACCTAAACCCCAACCGTTAAATCTAATACCAAAACCCTAAAACCAAAACCCAAACCCAAAATCCTAAAACCTAGTCCGAAAACCCTACACCCGAAACCATAATCCCTGAACTCTAAATCAAAAAAATATGAAACTAAACCCCAAAACATATCCCATACACCCTAATATTGAAATCCTTAACCCTAAAACTTAAAACCTAAACCCTACCCTTAAATCTAAAACTGAAACCCTAAAACCAAAACCATAAATCCAAAAACCTAGTCCCAAAACCCCTTACGTGAAACCATAATCCCAAAACTCTAAATCCAAAAATAAAAACCTAGAACCTAAAAAAATATCCCCTATTCCCAAATATTGAAATTCTTAACCCTAAAAAATAAAACCTAAACCCTAGTCCTTAAAACTAAAACCAAAACTCTATAACCAAAACCCAAAATCCTAAAACTTGGTCCTAAAAGCCTATAACTGAAACCCTAATAACTAAAATCTAAATCTGAAAAGATGAACTCTAAACCCCAAAACATATCCCCTATAGTGTAATATTTCATTATTTAACCCTAAAACAAAAAACCTGAACCCTAGCCCTTAAACTAAAACCAAAACTCTAAAACCAAAATCGAAAATCCTAAAACCAAGTTCAAAAACCCTATACCTGAAACCCAAATCCATAAAATCCAAATCCAAAAATCAGAACCCTAAACCCAAAAAAATATCCCCCATACCCTAATCATGAAATACTTAACCCTAAAACCTAAAACCTTAACCCTAGCCCATAAATTTAAGACCAAAACCAAAAAACCAAAACCAAAAAACCAAAAACCAAAATCCTAAAACCTAGTACCAAAACCCTATAACTGAAACCCTAATCTATAAAATCTAAATACAAAAAGATGAACCCTAAACAGAAACACATATACCCTATACCATAATCTTAAAATACCTAACCCTAAAACAGAAAACCTGAACCCTAACCCTTATATCTAAAACAAAAAACCTAAAACCAAAACCCCAAATCTTAAAACCCAGTCCCAAAACCCTATACACAAAACACTAATCCATAAACTCTAAATCAAAAAAATATGTACCCTAAACCCAAATACATATTCTCTATACCCTAATCTTGAAATCCTTGATCCTTAATATAAAACCTAAACTCCAGCTGTTAAATCTAAAACCAAAACCCTAAAACCAAAACCCAAAATCCTAAAACCTAGTCCCAAAACCCTATACCCAAAATTCTAATCCTGAAATTCTAAATCCAAAATCTTGGACCCAAAACCCCCAAAAATATCCCCCATACCCTAATCATAAAATACTTAACCATAAAAATATAAAACCTAAACTCTATCCCTTAAATCTAAAACCAAAACCCTAAAACCAAAACCCAAAATCCTGAAACCTAGTCCAAAACACCATAACCTAAACGTAATCCCTAAACTCTAAATCAAAAAAACTGAACCCTAAACCCAAAATCATATCCCATATACCCTAATATTGAAATCCTTAACTCTAAAACATAAAACATAAACCTATACCTTAAATCTAAAACCAAAACTCTAAAAGAAAAACCCAAAATCCTAAAACCTTTTCCCAAAACCCTATACTTCAAACCCTAATCCTCAAACTCTAAAACCTAAAATCAGAAACCCAAACCCAAAAACAGATACCCTACACCCTAATATCAAAATAACCAACCCAAAAATATAAAACCTAAACCCTATCCCTTAAATCTAAAACCAAAACCCTAAACTAAAACCCAAAATACTAAAACCTAGTCCCAAAACCTATACCTGAAACGCTAATACCTAAACTCTAAATCCAAAAAATCGAATTCCAAACCCGAAAACATATCCTATATACCCTAATATTAAAATTATTAACCCTTAAACATAAAACCTAAACCCTGTCCCTTAAATCTAAAGCCAAAACCCTAAGACCAAAACCCAAAATCCTAAAACCCAGTCTTAAAACTCTATACCTAAATACCTAATCACTAAACTCTAAATATTAAAATCAGAACCCAAAACACAAAACATATCCCCTATACCCAAGTCGTTAAATCCTTAACCCTAAAACATAAAACCTAAACCCCAACTGTTAAATCTAATACCAAAACCCAAACCCAAAATCCTAAAACCTAGTCCGAAAACCCTACACCCGAAACCATAATCCCTGAACTCTAAATCAAAAAATCTGAAACTAAACCCCAAAACATATCCCATACACCCTAATATTGAAATCTTTAATCCTAAAACTTAAAACCTAAACCCTACCCTTAAATCTAAAACTGAAACCCTAAAACCAAAACCATAAATCCAAAAACCTAGTCCCAAAACCCCTTACATGAAACCCTAATCCCAAAACTCTAAATCCAAAATAAAAACCTAGAACCTAAAAAAATATCCCCTATACCCAAATATTGAAATTCTTAACCCTAAAAAATAAAACCTAAACCCTACTCCTTAAAACTAAAACCAAAACGCTATAACTAAAACCCAAAATCCTAAAACTTGCTCCCAAAAGCCTATAACTGAAACCCTAATAACTAAAATCTAAATCTGAAAAGATGAACTCTAAACCCCAAAACATATCCCCTATAGTCTAATATTTCATTATTTAACCCTAAAACAAAAAACCTGAACCCTAGCCCTTAAACTAAAACCAAAACTCTAAAACCAAAACCGAAAATCCTAAAACCAAGTCAAAAAACCCTATACCTGAAACCCAAATCCATAAACTCCAAATCCAAAAATCAGAACCCTAAACCCAAAAAAATATCCCCCATACCCTAATCATGAAATACTTAACCCTAAAACCTAAAACCTTAAACCTAGCCCATAAATTTAAGACCAAAACCAAAAAACCAAAACCCAAAATCCTAAAACCTAGTACCAAAACCCTATAACTGAAACCCTAATCTATAAAATCTAAATACAAAAAGATGAAACCTAAATAGAAAAACATATACCCTATACCATAATCTTAAAATACCTAACCCTAAAACAGAAAACCTAAACCCTAACCCTTATATCTAAAACAAAAAACCTAAAACCAAAACCCCAAATCTTAAAACCCAATCCCAAAACCCTATACACAAAACACTAATCCATAAACTCTAAATCAAAAAAAATATGTACCCTAAACCCAAATACATATCCTCTATACCATAATCTTGAAATCCTTGATCCTTAATATAAAACCTAAACCCTAGCTGTTAAATCTAAAACCAGAACCCTAAAACCAAAACCCAAAATCCTAAAACCTAGTCCCAAAACCCTATACCCAAAACTCTAATCCTGAAATTCTAAATCCAAAAACTTGAACCCAAAACCCCAAAAAATATCCCCCATACACTAATCATAAAATACTTAACCATAAAAAATATAAAACCTAAACTCTATGCCTTAAATCTAAAACCAAAACCCTAAAACCAAAACCCAAAATCCTGAAACCTAGTCCCAAAACACCATAACCTAAACCGTAATCCCTAAACTCTAGATCGAAAAAACTGAACCCTAAACCCAAAATCATATCCCCTATACCCTAATATTGAAATCCTTAACTCTAAAACATAAAACATAAACCCTATACCTTAAATCTAAAACCAAAACTCTAAAAGAAAAACCCAAAATCCTAAAACCTTTTCCCAAAACCCTATACTTCAAACCCTAATCCTCAAACTCTAAAACCTAAAATCAGAAACCCAAACCCAAAAACAGATACCCTACACCCTAATATCAAAATAACCAACCCAAAAACATAAAACCTAAACCCTATCCCTTAAATCTAAAACCAAAACCCTAAAACTAAAACCCAAAATACTAAAACCTAGTCCCAAAAACCTATACCTGAAACACTAATACCTAAACTCTAAATCCAAAAAATCAAATGCCAAACCTGAAAACATATCCTATATACCCTAATATTAAAATTATCAACCCTGAAACATAAAAACTAAACCCTGTCCCTTAAATCTAAAGCCAAAACCCTAAGACCAAAACCCAAAATCCTAATACCCATTCTTAAAACTCTATACCTAAAAACCTAATCACTAAACTCTAAATCTTAAAATCTGAACCCAAAGCACAAAACATATCCCCTATACCCAAGTCTTTAAATCCTTAACCCTAAAACATAAAACCTAAACCCCAACCGTTAAATCTAATACCAAAACCCTAAAACCAAAACCCAAACCCAAAATCCTAAAACCTAGTCCGAAAACCCTACACCCGAAACCATAATCCCTGAACTCTAAATCAAAAAAATATGAAACTAAACCCCAAAACATATCCCATACACCCTAATATTGAAATCCTTAACCCTAAAACTTAAAACCTAAACCCTACCCTTAAATCTAAAACTGAAACCCTAAAACCAAAACCATAAATCCAAAAACCTAGTCCCAAAACCCCTTACGTGAAACCATAATCCCAAAACTCTAATCCAAAAATAAAAACCTAGAACCTAAAAAATATCCCCTATTCCCAAATATTGAAATTCTTAACCCTAAAAAATAAAACCTAAACCCTAGTCCTTAAAACTAAAACCAAAACTCTATAACCAAAACCCAAAATCCTAAAACTTGGTCCTAAAAGCCTATAACTGAAACCCTAATAACTAAAATCTAAATCTGAAAAGATGAACTCTAAACCCCAAAACATATCCCTATAGTGTAATATTTCATTATTTAACCCTAAAACAAAAAACCTGAACCCTAGCCCTTAAACTAAAACCAAAACTCTAAAACCAAAATCGAAAATCCTAAAACCAAGTTCAAAAACCCTATACCTGAAACCCAAATCCATAAAATCCAAATCCAAAAATCAGAACCCTAAACCCAAAAAAATATCCCCCATACCCTAATCATGAAATACTTAACCCTAAAACCTAAAACCTTAACCCTAGCCCATAAATTTAAGACCAAAACCAAAAAACCAAAACCAAAAAACCAAAAACCAAAATCCTAAAACCTAGTACCAAAACCCTATAACTGAAACCCTAATCTATAAAATCTAAATACAAAAAGATGAACCCTAAACAGAAACACATATACCCTATACCATAATCTTAAAATACCTAACCCTAAAACAGAAAACCTGAACCCTAACCCTTATATCTAAAACAAAAAACCTAAAACCAAAACCCCAAATCTTAAAACCCAGTCCCAAAACCCTATACACAAAACACTAATCCATAAACTCTAAATCAAAAAAATATGTACCCTAAACCCA
This sequence comes from Viscum album, assembly GCA_963277665.1. Taxonomy (NCBI): domain Eukaryota; kingdom Viridiplantae; phylum Streptophyta; class Magnoliopsida; order Santalales; family Viscaceae; genus Viscum; species Viscum album. The sequence goes on along the minus strand of CAUJRU010002833.1, from coordinate 37,895 downwards.
AATACATATTCTCTATACCCTAATCTTGAAATCCTTGATCCTTAATATAAAACCTAAACTCCAGCTGTTAAATCTAAAACCAAAACCCTAAAACCAAAACCCAAAATCCTAAAACCTAGTCCCCAAAACCCTATACCCAAAATTCTAATCCTGAAATTCTAAATCCAAAATCTTGGACCCAAAACCCCAAAAATATCCCCCATACCCTAATCATAAAATACTTAACCATAAAAAATATAAAACCTAAACTCTATCCCTTAAATCTAAAACCAAAACCCTAAAACCAAAACCCAAAATCCTGAAACCTAGTCCCAAAACACCATAACCTAAACCGTAATCCCTAAACTCTAAATCAAAAAACTGAACCCTAAACCCAAAATCATATCCCATATACCCTAATATTGAAATCCTTAACTCTAAAACATAAAACATAAACCCTATACCTTAAATCTAAAACCAAAACTCTAAAAGAAAAACCCAAAATCCTAAAACCTTTTCCCAAAACCCTATACTTCAAACCCTAATCCTCAAACTCTAAAACCTAAAATCAGAAACCCAAACCCAAAAACAGATACCCTACACCCTAATATCAAAATAACCAACCCAAAAATATAAAACCTAAACCCTATCCCTTAAATCTAAAACCAAAACCCTAAAACTAAAACCCAAAATACTAAAACCTAGTCCCAAAACCCTATACCTGAAACGCTAATACCTAAACTCTAAATCCAAAAAATCGAATTCCAAACCCGAAAACATATCCTATATACCCTAATATTAAAATTATTAACCCTTAAACATAAAACCTAAACCCTGTCCCTTAAATCTAAAGCCAAAACCCTAAGACCAAAACCCAAAATCCTAAAACCCAGTCTTAAAACTCTATACCTAAATACCTAATCACTAAACTCTAAATATTAAAATCAGAACCCAAAACACAAAACATATCCCCTATACCCAAGTCGTTAAATCCTTAACCCTAAAACATAAAACCTAAACCCCAACTGTTAAATCTAATACCAAAACCCAAACCCAAAATCCTAAAAACCTAGTCCGAAAACCCTACACCCGAAACCATAATCCCTGAACTCTAAATCAAAAAATCTGAAACTAAACCCCAAAACATATCCCATACACCCTAATATTGAAATCTTTAATCCTAAAACTTAAAACCTAAACCCTACCCTTAAATCTAAAACTGAAACCCTAAAACCAAAACCATAAATCCAAAAACCTAGTCCCAAAACCCCTTACATGAAACCCTAATCCCAAAACTCTAAATCCAAAAATAAAAACCTAGAACCTAAAAAAATATCCCCTATACCCAAATATTGAAATTCTTAACCCTAAAAAATAAAACCTAAACCCTACTCCTTAAAACTAAAACCAAAACGCTATAACTAAAACCCAAAATCCTAAAACTTGCTCCCAAAAGCCTATAACTGAAACCCTAATAACTAAAATCTAAATCTGAAAAGATGAACTCTAAACCCCAAAACATATCCCCTATAGTCTAATATTTCATTATTTAACCCTAAAACAAAAAACCTGAACCCTAGCCTTAAACTAAAACCAAAACTCTAAAACCAAAACGAAAATCCTAAAACCAAGTCAAAAAACCCTATACCTGAAACCCAAATCCATAAACTCCAAATCCAAAAATCAGAACCCTAAACCCAAAAAAATATCCCCCATACCCTAATCATGAAATACTTAACCCTAAAACCTAAAACCTTAAACCTAGCCCATAAATTTAAGACCAAAACCAAAAAACCAAAACCCAAAATCCTAAAACCTAGTACCAAAACCCTATAACTGAAACCCTAATCTATAAAATCTAAATACAAAAAGATGAAACCTAAATAGAAAAACATATACCCTATACCATAATCTTAAAATACCTAACCCTAAAACAGAAAACCTAAACCCTAACCCTTATATCTAAAACAAAAAACCTAAAACCAAAACCCCAAATCTTAAAACCCAATCCCAAAACCCTATACACAAAACACTAATCCATAAACTCTAAATCAAAAAAATATGTACCCTAAACCCAAATACATATCCTCTATACCATAATCTTGAAATCCTTGATCCTTAATATAAAACCTAAACCCTAGCTGTTAAATCTAAAACCAGAACCCTAAAACCAAAACCCAAAATCCTAAAACCTAGTCCCAAAACCCTATACCCAAAACTCTAATCCTGAAATTCTAAATCCAAAAACTTGAACCCAAAACCCCAAAAAATATCCCCCATACACTAATCATAAAATACTTAACCATAAAAATATAAAACCTAAACTCTATGCCTTAAATCTAAAACCAAAACCCTAAAACCAAAACCCAAAATCCTGAAACCTAGTCCCAAAACACCATAACCTAAACCGTAATCCCTAAACTCTAGATCGAAAAAAACTGAACCCTAAACCCAAAATCATATCCCCTATACCCTAATATTGAAATCCTTAACTCTAAAACATAAAACATAAACCCTATACCTTAATCTAAACCAAAACTCTAAAAGAAAAACCCAAAATCCTAAAACCTTTTCCCAAAACCCTATACTTCAAACCCTAATCCTCAAACTCTAAAACCTAAAATCAGAAACCCAAACCCAAAAACAGATACCCTACACCCTAATATCAAAATAACCAACCCAAAAACATAAAACCTAAACCCTATCCCTTAAATCTAAAACCAAAACCCTAAAACTAAAACCCAAAATACTAAAACCTAGTCCCAAAAACCTATACCTGAAACACTAATACCTAAACTCTAAATCCAAAAATCAAATGCCAAACCTGAAAACATATCCTATATACCCTAATATTAAAATTATCAACCCTGAAACATAAAAACTAACCCTGTCCCTTAAATCTAAAGCCAAAACCCTAAGACCAAAACCCAAAATCCTAATACCCATTCTTAAAACTCTATACCTAAAAACCTAATCACTAAACTCTAAATCTTAAAATCTGAACCCAAAGCACAAAACATATCCCCTATACCCAAGTCTTTAAATCCTTAACCCTAAAACATAAAACCTAAACCCCAACCGTTAAATCTAATACCAAAACCCTAAAACCAAAACCAAACCCAAAATCCTAAAACCTAGTCCGAAAACCCTACACCCGAAACCATAATCCCTGAACTCTAAATCAAAAAAATATGAAACTAAACCCCAAAACATATCCCATACACCCTAATATTGAAATCCTTAACCCTAAAACTTAAACCTAAACCCTACCCTTAAATCTAAAACTGAAACCCTAAAACCAAAACCATAAATCCAAAAACCTAGTCCCAAAACCCCTTACGTGAAACCATAATCCCAAAACTCTAAATCCAAAAATAAAAACCTAGAACCTAAAAAAATATCCCCTATTCCCAAATATTGAAATTCTTAACCCTAAAAAATAAAACCTAAACCCTAGTCCTTAAAACTAAAACCAAAACTCTATAACCAAAACCCAAATCCTAAAACTTGGTCCTAAAAGCCTATAACTGAAACCCTAATAACTAAAATCTAAATCTGAAAAGATGAACTCTAAACCCCAAAACATATCCCCTATAGTGTAATATTTCATTATTTAACCCTAAAACAAAAAACCTGAACCCTAGCCCTTAAACTAAAACCAAAACTCTAAAACCAAAATCGAAAATCCTAAAACCAAGTTCAAAAACCCTATACCTGAAACCCAAATCCATAAAATCCAAATCCAAAAATCAGAACCCTAAACCCAAAAAAATATCCCCCATACCCTAATCATGAAATACTTAACCCTAAAACCTAAAACCTTAACCCTAGCCCATAAATTTAAGACCAAAACCAAAAAACCAAAACCAAAAAACCAAAAACCAAAATCCTAAAACCTAGTACCAAAACCCTATAACTGAAACCCTAATCTATAAAATCTAAATACAAAAAGATGAACCCTAAACAGAAACACATATACCCTATACCATAATCTTAAAATACCTAACCCTAAAACAGAAAACCTGAACCCTAACCCTTATATCTAAAACAAAAAACCTAAAACCAAAACCCCAAATCTTAAAACCCAGTCCCAAAACCCTATACACAAAACACTAATCCATAAACTCTAAATCAAAAAAATATGTACCCTAAACCCAAATACATATTCTCTATACCCTAATCTTGAAATCCTTGATCCTTAATATAAAACCTAAACTCCAGCTGTTAAATCTAAAACCAAAACCCTAAAACCAAAACCCAAAATCCTAAAACCTAGTCCCAAAACCCTATACCCAAAATTCTAATCCTGAAATTCTAAATCCAAAATCTTGGACCCAAAACCCCCAAAAATATCCCCCATACCCTAATCATAAAATACTTAACCATAAAAATATAAAACCTAAACTCTATCCCTTAAATCTAAAACCAAAACCCTAAAACCAAAACCCAAAATCCTGAAACCTAGTCCCAAAACACCATAACCTAAACCGTAATCCCTAAACTCTAAATCAAAAAAACTGAACCCTAAACCCAAAATCATATCCCATATACCCTAATATTGAAATCCTTAACTCTAAAACATAAAACATAAACCCTATACCTTAAATCTAAAACCAAAACTCTAAAAGAAAAACCCAAAATCCTAAAACCTTTTCCCAAAACCCTATACTTCAAACCCTAATCCTCAAACTCTAAAACCTAAAATCAGAAACCCAAACCCAAAAACAGATACCCTACACCCTAATATCAAAATAACCAACCCAAAAATATAAAACCTAAACCCTATCCTTAAATCTAAAACCAAAACCCTAAAACTAAAACCCAAAATACTAAAACCTAGTCCCAAAACCCTATACCTGAAACGCTAATACCTAAACTCTAAATCCAAAAAATCGAATTCCAAACCCGAAAACATATCCTATATACCCTAATATTAAAATTATTAACCCTTAAACATAAAACCTAAACCCTGTCCCTTAAATCTAAAGCCAAAACCCTAAGACCAAAACCCAAAATCCTAAAACCCAGTCTTAAAACTCTATACCTAAATACCTAATCACTAAACTCTAAATATTAAAATCAGAACCCAAAACACAAAACATATCCCCTATACCCAAGTCGTTAAATCCTTAACCCTAAAACATAAAACCTAAACCCCAACTGTTAAATCTAATACCAAAACCCAAACCCAAAATCTAAAACCTAGTCCGAAAACCCTACACCCGAAACCATAATCCCTGAACTCTAAATCAAAAAATCTGAAACTAAACCCCAAAACATATCCCATACACCCTAATATTGAAATCTTTAATCCTAAAACTTAAAACCTAAACCCTACCCTTAAATCTAAAACTGAAACCCTAAAACCAAAACCATAAATCCAAAAACCTAGTCCCAAAACCCCTTACATGAAACCCTAATCCCAAAACTCTAAATCCAAAAATAAAAACCTAGAACCTAAAAAAATATCCCCTATACCCAAATATTGAAATTCTTAACCCTAAAAAATAAAACCTAAACCCTACTCCTTAAAACTAAAACCAAAACGCTATAACTAAAACCCAAAATCCTAAAACTTGCTCCCAAAAGCCTATAACTGAAACCCTAATAACTAAATCTAAATCTGAAAAGATGAACTCTAAACCCCAAAACATATCCCCTATAGTCTAATATTTCATTATTTAACCCTAAAACAAAAAACCTGAACCCTAGCCCTTAAACTAAAACCAAAACTCTAAAACCAAAACCGAAAATCCTAAAACCAAGTCAAAAAACCCTATACCTGAAACCCAAATCCATAAACTCCAAATCCAAAAATCAGAACCCTAAACCCAAAAAAATATCCCCCATACCCTAATCATGAAATACTTAACCCTAAAACCTAAAACCTTAAACCTAGCCCATAAATTTAAGACCAAAACCAAAAAACCAAAACCCAAAATCCTAAAACCTAGTACCAAAACCCTATAACTGAAACCCTAATCTATAAAATCTAAATACAAAAAGATGAAACCTAAATAGAAAAACATATACCCTATACCATAATCTTAAAATACCTAACCCTAAAACAGAAACCTAAACCCTAACCCTTATATCTAAAACAAAAAACCTAAAACCAAAACCCCAAATCTTAAAACCCAATCCCAAAACCCTATACACAAAACACTAATCCATAAACTCTAAATCAAAAAAATATGTACCCTAAACCCAAATACATATCCTCTATACCATAATCTTGAAATCCTTGATCCTTAATATAAAACCTAAACCCTAGCTGTTAAATCTAAAACCAGAACCCTAAAACCAAAACCCAAAATCCTAAAACCTAGTCCCAAAACCCTATACCCAAAACTCTAATCCTGAAATTCTAAATCCAAAAACTTGAACCCAAAACCCCAAAAAATATCCCCCATACACTAATCATAAAATACTTAACCATAAAAATATAAAACCTAAACTCTATGCCTTAAATCTAAAACCAAAACCCTAAAACCAAAACCCAAAATCCTGAAACCTAGTCCCAAAACACCATAACCTAAACCGTAATCCCTAAACTCTAGATCGAAAAAACTGAACCCTAAACCCAAAATCATATCCCCTATACCCTAATATTGAAATCCTTAACTCTAAAACATAAAACATAAACCCTATACCTTAAATCTAAAACCAAAACTCTAAAAGAAAAACCCAAAATCCTAAAACCTTTTCCCAAAACCCTATACTTCAAACCCTAATCCTCAAACTCTAAAACCTAAAATCAGAAACCCAAACCCAAAAACAGATACCCTACACCCTAATATCAAAATAACCAACCCAAAAACATAAAACCTAAACCCTATCCCTTAAATCTAAAACCAAAACCCTAAAACTAAAACCCAAAATACTAAAACCTAGTCCCAAAAACCTATACCTGAAACACTAATACCTAAACTCTAAATCCAAAAAATCAAATGCCAAACCTGAAAACATATCCTATATACCCTAATATTAAAATTATCAACCCTGAAACATAAAAACTAAACCCTGTCCCTTAAATCTAAAGCCAAAACCCTAAGACCAAAACCCAAAATCCTAATACCCATTCTTAAAACTCTATACCTAAAAACCTAATCACTAAACTCTAAATCTTAAAATCTGAACCCAAAGCACAAAACATATCCCCTATACCCAAGTCTTTAAATCCTTAACCCTAAAACATAAAACCTAAACCCCAACCGTTAAATCTAATACCAAAACCCTAAAACCAAAACCCAAACCCAAAATCCTAAAACCTAGTCCGAAAACCCTACACCCGAAACCATAATCCCTGAACTCTAAATCAAAAAAATATGAAACTAAACCCCAAAACATATCCCATACACCCTAATATTGAAATCCTTAACCCTAAAACTTAAAACCTAAACCCTACCCTTAAATCTAAAACTGAAACCCTAAAACCAAAACCATAAATCCAAAAACCTAGTCCCAAAACCCCTTACGTGAAACCATAATCCCAAAACTCTAAATCCAAAAATAAAAACCTAGAACCTAAAAAAATATCCCCTATTCCCAAATATTGAAATTCTTAACCCTAAAAAATAAAACCTAAACCCTAGTCCTTAAAACTAAAACCAAAACTCTATAACCAAAACCCAAAATCCTAAAACTTGGTCCTAAAAGCCTATAACTGAAACCCTAATAACTAAAATCTAAATCTGAAAAGATGAACTCTAAACCCCAAAACATATCCCCTATAGTGTAATATTTCATTATTTAACCCTAAAACAAAAAACCTGAACCCTAGCCCTTAAACTAAAACCAAAACTCTAAAACCAAAATCGAAAATCCTAAAACCAAGTTCAAAAACCCTATACCTGAAACCCAAATCCATAAAATCCAAATCCAAAAATCAGAACCCTAAACCCAAAAAAATATCCCCCATACCCTAATCATGAAATACTTAACCCTAAAACCTAAAACCTTAACCCTAGCCCATAAATTTAAGACCAAAACCAAAAAACCAAAACCAAAAAACCAAAAACCAAAATCCTAAAACCTAGTACCAAAACCCTATAACTGAAACCCTAATCTATAAAATCTAAATACAAAAAGATGAACCCTAAACAGAAACACATATACCCTATACCATAATCTTAAAATACCTAACCCTAAAACAGAAAACCTGAACCCTAACCCTTATATCTAAAACAAAAAACCTAAAACCAAAACCCCAAATCTTAAAACCCAGTCCCAAAACCCTATACACAAAACACTAATCCATAAACTCTAAATCAAAAAAATATGTACCCTAAACCCAAATACATATTCTCTATACCCTAATCTTGAAATCCTTGATCCTTAATATAAAACCTAAACTCCAGCTGTTAAATCTAAAACCAAAACCCTAAAACCAAAACCCAAAATCCTAAAACCTAGTCCCAAAACCCTATACCCAAAATTCTAATCCTGAAATTCTAAATCCAAAATCTTGGACCCAAAACCCCCAAAAATATCCCCCATACCCTAATCATAAAATACTTAACCATAAAAATATAAAACCTAAACTCTATCCCTTAAATCTAAAACCAAAACCCTAAAACCAAAACCCAAAATC
>CAUJRU010002833.1:0-29123 GCA_963277665.1 Viscum album | reverse complement strand
AAATCAGAACCCTAAACCCAAAAAAATATCCCCCATACCCTAATCATGAAATACTTAACCCTAAAACCTAAAACCTTAAACCTAGCCCATAAATTTAAGACCAAAACCAAAAAACCAAAACCCAAAATCCTAAAACCTAGTACCAAAACCCTATAACTGAAACCCTAATCTATAAAATCTAAATACAAAAAGATGAAACCTAAATAGAAAAACATATACCCTATACCATAATCTTAAAATACCTAACCCTAAAACAGAAAACCTAAACCCTAACCCTTATATCTAAAACAAAAAACCTAAAACCAAAACCCCAAATCTTAAAACCCAATCCCAAAACCCTATACACAAAACACTAATCCATAAACTCTAAATCAAAAAAATATGTACCCTAAACCCAAATACATATCCTCTATACCATAATCTTGAAATCCTTGATCCTTAATATAAAACCTAAACCCTAGCTGTTAAATCTAAAACCAGAACCCTAAAACCAAAACCCAAAATCCTAAAACCTAGTCCCAAAACCCTATACCCAAAACTCTAATCCTGAAATTCTAAATCCAAAAACTTGAACCCAAAACCCCAAAAAATATCCCCCATACACTAATCATAAAATACTTAACCATAAAAATATAAAACCTAAACTCTATGCCTTAAATCTAAAACCAAAACCCTAAAACCAAAACCCAAAATCCTGAAACCTAGTCCCAAAACACCATAACCTAAACCGTAATCCCTAAACTCTAGATCGAAAAAACTGAACCCTAAACCCAAAATCATATCCCCTATACCCTAATATTGAAATCCTTAACTCTAAAACATAAAACATAAACCCTATACCTTAAATCTAAAACCAAAACTCTAAAAGAAAAACCCAAAATCCTAAAACCTTTTCCCAAAACCCTATACTTCAAACCCTAATCCTCAAACTCTAAAACCTAAAATCAGAAACCCAAACCCAAAAACAGATACCCTACACCCTAATATCAAAATAACCAACCCAAAAACATAAAACCTAAACCCTATCCCTTAAATCTAAAACCAAAACCCTAAAACTAAAACCCAAAATACTAAAACCTAGTCCCAAAAACCTATACCTGAAACACTAATACCTAAACTCTAAATCCAAAAAATCAAATGCCAAACCTGAAAACATATCCTATATACCCTAATATTAAAATTATCAACCCTGAAACATAAAAACTAAACCCTGTCCCTTAAATCTAAAGCCAAAACCCTAAGACCAAAACCCAAAATCCTAATACCCATTCTTAAAACTCTATACCTAAAAACCTAATCACTAAACTCTAAATCTTAAAATCTGAACCCAAAGCACAAAACATATCCCCTATACCCAAGTCTTTAAATCCTTAACCCTAAAACATAAAACCTAAACCCCAACCGTTAAATCTAATACCAAAACCCTAAAACCAAAACCCAAACCCAAAATCCTAAAACCTAGTCCGAAAACCCTACACCCGAAACCATAATCCCTGAACTCTAAATCAAAAAAATATGAAACTAAACCCCAAAACATATCCCATACACCCTAATATTGAAATCCTTAACCCTAAAACTTAAAACCTAAACCCTACCCTTAAATCTAAAACTGAAACCCTAAAACCAAAACCATAAATCCAAAAACCTAGTCCCAAAACCCCTTACGTGAAACCATAATCCCAAAACTCTAAATCCAAAAATAAAAACCTAGAACCTAAAAAAATATCCCCTATTCCCAAATATTGAAATTCTTAACCCTAAAAAATAAAACCTAAACCCTAGTCCTTAAAACTAAAACCAAAACTCTATAACCAAAACCCAAAATCCTAAAACTTGGTCCTAAAAGCCTATAACTGAAACCCTAATAACTAAAATCTAAATCTGAAAAGATGAACTCTAAACCCCAAAACATATCCCCTATAGTGTAATATTTCATTATTTAACCCTAAAACAAAAAACCTGAACCCTAGCCCTTAAACTAAAACCAAAACTCTAAAACCAAAATCGAAAATCCTAAAACCAAGTTCAAAAACCCTATACCTGAAACCCAAATCCATAAAATCCAAATCCAAAAATCAGAACCCTAAACCCAAAAAAATATCCCCCATACCCTAATCATGAAATACTTAACCCTAAAACCTAAAACCTTAACCCTAGCCCATAAATTTAAGACCAAAACCAAAAAACCAAAACCAAAAAACCAAAAACCAAAATCCTAAAACCTAGTACCAAAACCCTATAACTGAAACCCTAATCTATAAAATCTAAATACAAAAAGATGAACCCTAAACAGAAACACATATACCCTATACCATAATCTTAAAATACCTAACCCTAAAACAGAAAACCTGAACCCTAACCCTTATATCTAAAACAAAAAACCTAAAACCAAAACCCCAAATCTTAAAACCCAGTCCCAAAACCCTATACACAAAACACTAATCCATAAACTCTAAATCAAAAAAATATGTACCCTAAACCCAAATACATATTCTCTATACCCTAATCTTGAAATCCTTGATCCTTAATATAAAACCTAAACTCCAGCTGTTAAATCTAAAACCAAAACCCTAAAACCAAAACCCAAAATCCTAAAACCTAGTCCCAAAACCCTATACCCAAAATTCTAATCCTGAAATTCTAAATCCAAAATCTTGGACCCAAAACCCCCAAAAATATCCCCCATACCCTAATCATAAAATACTTAACCATAAAAATATAAAACCTAAACTCTATCCCTTAAATCTAAAACCAAAACCCTAAAACCAAAACCCAAAATCCTGAAACCTAGTCCCAAAACACCATAACCTAAACCGTAATCCCTAAACTCTAAATCAAAAAAACTGAACCCTAAACCCAAAATCATATCCCATATACCCTAATATTGAAATCCTTAACTCTAAAACATAAAACATAAACCCTATACCTTAAATCTAAAACCAAAACTCTAAAAGAAAAACCCAAAATCCTAAAACCTTTTCCCAAAACCCTATACTTCAAACCCTAATCCTCAAACTCTAAAACCTAAAATCAGAAACCCAAACCCAAAAACAGATACCCTACACCCTAATATCAAAATAACCAACCCAAAAATATAAAACCTAAACCCTATCCCTTAAATCTAAAACCAAAACCCTAAAACTAAAACCCAAAATACTAAAACCTAGTCCCAAAACCCTATACCTGAAACGCTAATACCTAAACTCTAAATCCAAAAAATCGAATTCCAAACCCGAAAACATATCCTATATACCCTAATATTAAAATTATTAACCCTTAAACATAAAACCTAAACCCTGTCCCTTAAATCTAAAGCCAAAACCCTAAGACCAAAACCCAAAATCCTAAAACCCAGTCTTAAAACTCTATACCTAAATACCTAATCACTAAACTCTAAATATTAAAATCAGAACCCAAAACACAAAACATATCCCCTATACCCAAGTCGTTAAATCCTTAACCCTAAAACATAAAACCTAAACCCCAACTGTTAAATCTAATACCAAAACCCAAACCCAAAATCCTAAAACCTAGTCCGAAAACCCTACACCCGAAACCATAATCCCTGAACTCTAAATCAAAAAATCTGAAACTAAACCCCAAAACATATCCCATACACCCTAATATTGAAATCTTTAATCCTAAAACTTAAAACCTAAACCCTACCCTTAAATCTAAAACTGAAACCCTAAAACCAAAACCATAAATCCAAAAACCTAGTCCCAAAACCCCTTACATGAAACCCTAATCCCAAAACTCTAAATCCAAAAATAAAAACCTAGAACCTAAAAAAATATCCCCTATACCCAAATATTGAAATTCTTAACCCTAAAAAATAAAACCTAAACCCTACTCCTTAAAACTAAAACCAAAACGCTATAACTAAAACCCAAAATCCTAAAACTTGCTCCCAAAAGCCTATAACTGAAACCCTAATAACTAAAATCTAAATCTGAAAAGATGAACTCTAAACCCCAAAACATATCCCCTATAGTCTAATATTTCATTATTTAACCCTAAAACAAAAAACCTGAACCCTAGCCCTTAAACTAAAACCAAAACTCTAAAACCAAAACCGAAAATCCTAAAACCAAGTCAAAAAACCCTATACCTGAAACCCAAATCCATAAACTCCAAATCCAAAAATCAGAACCCTAAACCCAAAAAAATATCCCCCATACCCTAATCATGAAATACTTAACCCTAAAACCTAAAACCTTAAACCTAGCCCATAAATTTAAGACCAAAACCAAAAAACCAAAACCCAAAATCCTAAAACCTAGTACCAAAACCCTATAACTGAAACCCTAATCTATAAAATCTAAATACAAAAAGATGAAACCTAAATAGAAAAACATATACCCTATACCATAATCTTAAAATACCTAACCCTAAAACAGAAAACCTAAACCCTAACCCTTATATCTAAAACAAAAAACCTAAAACCAAAACCCCAAATCTTAAAACCCAATCCCAAAACCCTATACACAAAACACTAATCCATAAACTCTAAATCAAAAAAATATGTACCCTAAACCCAAATACATATCCTCTATACCATAATCTTGAAATCCTTGATCCTTAATATAAAACCTAAACCCTAGCTGTTAAATCTAAAACCAGAACCCTAAAACCAAAACCCAAAATCCTAAAACCTAGTCCCAAAACCCTATACCCAAAACTCTAATCCTGAAATTCTAAATCCAAAAACTTGAACCCAAAACCCCAAAAAATATCCCCCATACACTAATCATAAAATACTTAACCATAAAAATATAAAACCTAAACTCTATGCCTTAAATCTAAAACCAAAACCCTAAAACCAAAACCCAAAATCCTGAAACCTAGTCCCAAAACACCATAACCTAAACCGTAATCCCTAAACTCTAGATCGAAAAAACTGAACCCTAAACCCAAAATCATATCCCCTATACCCTAATATTGAAATCCTTAACTCTAAAACATAAAACATAAACCCTATACCTTAAATCTAAAACCAAAACTCTAAAAGAAAAACCCAAAATCCTAAAACCTTTTCCCAAAACCCTATACTTCAAACCCTAATCCTCAAACTCTAAAACCTAAAATCAGAAACCCAAACCCAAAAACAGATACCCTACACCCTAATATCAAAATAACCAACCCAAAAACATAAAACCTAAACCCTATCCCTTAAATCTAAAACCAAAACCCTAAAACTAAAACCCAAAATACTAAAACCTAGTCCCAAAAACCTATACCTGAAACACTAATACCTAAACTCTAAATCCAAAAAATCAAATGCCAAACCTGAAAACATATCCTATATACCCTAATATTAAAATTATCAACCCTGAAACATAAAAACTAAACCCTGTCCCTTAAATCTAAAGCCAAAACCCTAAGACCAAAACCCAAAATCCTAATACCCATTCTTAAAACTCTATACCTAAAAACCTAATCACTAAACTCTAAATCTTAAAATCTGAACCCAAAGCACAAAACATATCCCCTATACCCAAGTCTTTAAATCCTTAACCCTAAAACATAAAACCTAAACCCCAACCGTTAAATCTAATACCAAAACCCTAAAACCAAAACCCAAACCCAAAATCCTAAAACCTAGTCCGAAAACCCTACACCCGAAACCATAATCCCTGAACTCTAAATCAAAAAAATATGAAACTAAACCCCAAAACATATCCCATACACCCTAATATTGAAATCCTTAACCCTAAAACTTAAAACCTAAACCCTACCCTTAAATCTAAAACTGAAACCCTAAAACCAAAACCATAAATCCAAAAACCTAGTCCCAAAACCCCTTACGTGAAACCATAATCCCAAAACTCTAAATCCAAAAATAAAAACCTAGAACCTAAAAAAATATCCCCTATTCCCAAATATTGAAATTCTTAACCCTAAAAAATAAAACCTAAACCCTAGTCCTTAAAACTAAAACCAAAACTCTATAACCAAAACCCAAAATCCTAAAACTTGGTCCTAAAAGCCTATAACTGAAACCCTAATAACTAAAATCTAAATCTGAAAAGATGAACTCTAAACCCCAAAACATATCCCCTATAGTGTAATATTTCATTATTTAACCCTAAAACAAAAAACCTGAACCCTAGCCCTTAAACTAAAACCAAAACTCTAAAACCAAAATCGAAAATCCTAAAACCAAGTTCAAAAACCCTATACCTGAAACCCAAATCCATAAAATCCAAATCCAAAAATCAGAACCCTAAACCCAAAAAAATATCCCCCATACCCTAATCATGAAATACTTAACCCTAAAACCTAAAACCTTAACCCTAGCCCATAAATTTAAGACCAAAACCAAAAAACCAAAACCAAAAAACCAAAAACCAAAATCCTAAAACCTAGTACCAAAACCCTATAACTGAAACCCTAATCTATAAAATCTAAATACAAAAAGATGAACCCTAAACAGAAACACATATACCCTATACCATAATCTTAAAATACCTAACCCTAAAACAGAAAACCTGAACCCTAACCCTTATATCTAAAACAAAAAACCTAAAACCAAAACCCCAAATCTTAAAACCCAGTCCCAAAACCCTATACACAAAACACTAATCCATAAACTCTAAATCAAAAAAATATGTACCCTAAACCCAAATACATATTCTCTATACCCTAATCTTGAAATCCTTGATCCTTAATATAAAACCTAAACTCCAGCTGTTAAATCTAAAACCAAAACCCTAAAACCAAAACCCAAAATCCTAAAACCTAGTCCCAAAACCCTATACCCAAAATTCTAATCCTGAAATTCTAAATCCAAAATCTTGGACCCAAAACCCCCAAAAATATCCCCCATACCCTAATCATAAAATACTTAACCATAAAAATATAAAACCTAAACTCTATCCCTTAAATCTAAAACCAAAACCCTAAAACCAAAACCCAAAATCCTGAAACCTAGTCCCAAAACACCATAACCTAAACCGTAATCCCTAAACTCTAAATCAAAAAAACTGAACCCTAAACCCAAAATCATATCCCATATACCCTAATATTGAAATCCTTAACTCTAAAACATAAAACATAAACCCTATACCTTAAATCTAAAACCAAAACTCTAAAAGAAAAACCCAAAATCCTAAAACCTTTTCCCAAAACCCTATACTTCAAACCCTAATCCTCAAACTCTAAAACCTAAAATCAGAAACCCAAACCCAAAAACAGATACCCTACACCCTAATATCAAAATAACCAACCCAAAAATATAAAACCTAAACCCTATCCCTTAAATCTAAAACCAAAACCCTAAAACTAAAACCCAAAATACTAAAACCTAGTCCCAAAACCCTATACCTGAAACGCTAATACCTAAACTCTAAATCCAAAAAATCGAATTCCAAACCCGAAAACATATCCTATATACCCTAATATTAAAATTATTAACCCTTAAACATAAAACCTAAACCCTGTCCCTTAAATCTAAAGCCAAAACCCTAAGACCAAAACCCAAAATCCTAAAACCCAGTCTTAAAACTCTATACCTAAATACCTAATCACTAAACTCTAAATATTAAAATCAGAACCCAAAACACAAAACATATCCCCTATACCCAAGTCGTTAAATCCTTAACCCTAAAACATAAAACCTAAACCCCAACTGTTAAATCTAATACCAAAACCCAAACCCAAAATCCTAAAACCTAGTCCGAAAACCCTACACCCGAAACCATAATCCCTGAACTCTAAATCAAAAAATCTGAAACTAAACCCCAAAACATATCCCATACACCCTAATATTGAAATCTTTAATCCTAAAACTTAAAACCTAAACCCTACCCTTAAATCTAAAACTGAAACCCTAAAACCAAAACCATAAATCCAAAAACCTAGTCCCAAAACCCCTTACATGAAACCCTAATCCCAAAACTCTAAATCCAAAAATAAAAACCTAGAACCTAAAAAAATATCCCCTATACCCAAATATTGAAATTCTTAACCCTAAAAAATAAAACCTAAACCCTACTCCTTAAAACTAAAACCAAAACGCTATAACTAAAACCCAAAATCCTAAAACTTGCTCCCAAAAGCCTATAACTGAAACCCTAATAACTAAAATCTAAATCTGAAAAGATGAACTCTAAACCCCAAAACATATCCCCTATAGTCTAATATTTCATTATTTAACCCTAAAACAAAAAACCTGAACCCTAGCCCTTAAACTAAAACCAAAACTCTAAAACCAAAACCGAAAATCCTAAAACCAAGTCAAAAAACCCTATACCTGAAACCCAAATCCATAAACTCCAAATCCAAAAATCAGAACCCTAAACCCAAAAAAATATCCCCCATACCCTAATCATGAAATACTTAACCCTAAAACCTAAAACCTTAAACCTAGCCCATAAATTTAAGACCAAAACCAAAAAACCAAAACCCAAAATCCTAAAACCTAGTACCAAAACCCTATAACTGAAACCCTAATCTATAAAATCTAAATACAAAAAGATGAAACCTAAATAGAAAAACATATACCCTATACCATAATCTTAAAATACCTAACCCTAAAACAGAAAACCTAAACCCTAACCCTTATATCTAAAACAAAAAACCTAAAACCAAAACCCCAAATCTTAAAACCCAATCCCAAAACCCTATACACAAAACACTAATCCATAAACTCTAAATCAAAAAAATATGTACCCTAAACCCAAATACATATCCTCTATACCATAATCTTGAAATCCTTGATCCTTAATATAAAACCTAAACCCTAGCTGTTAAATCTAAAACCAGAACCCTAAAACCAAAACCCAAAATCCTAAAACCTAGTCCCAAAACCCTATACCCAAAACTCTAATCCTGAAATTCTAAATCCAAAAACTTGAACCCAAAACCCCAAAAAATATCCCCCATACACTAATCATAAAATACTTAACCATAAAAATATAAAACCTAAACTCTATGCCTTAAATCTAAAACCAAAACCCTAAAACCAAAACCCAAAATCCTGAAACCTAGTCCCAAAACACCATAACCTAAACCGTAATCCCTAAACTCTAGATCGAAAAAACTGAACCCTAAACCCAAAATCATATCCCCTATACCCTAATATTGAAATCCTTAACTCTAAAACATAAAACATAAACCCTATACCTTAAATCTAAAACCAAAACTCTAAAAGAAAAACCCAAAATCCTAAAACCTTTTCCCAAAACCCTATACTTCAAACCCTAATCCTCAAACTCTAAAACCTAAAATCAGAAACCCAAACCCAAAAACAGATACCCTACACCCTAATATCAAAATAACCAACCCAAAAACATAAAACCTAAACCCTATCCCTTAAATCTAAAACCAAAACCCTAAAACTAAAACCCAAAATACTAAAACCTAGTCCCAAAAACCTATACCTGAAACACTAATACCTAAACTCTAAATCCAAAAAATCAAATGCCAAACCTGAAAACATATCCTATATACCCTAATATTAAAATTATCAACCCTGAAACATAAAAACTAAACCCTGTCCCTTAAATCTAAAGCCAAAACCCTAAGACCAAAACCCAAAATCCTAATACCCATTCTTAAAACTCTATACCTAAAAACCTAATCACTAAACTCTAAATCTTAAAATCTGAACCCAAAGCACAAAACATATCCCCTATACCCAAGTCTTTAAATCCTTAACCCTAAAACATAAAACCTAAACCCCAACCGTTAAATCTAATACCAAAACCCTAAAACCAAAACCCAAACCCAAAATCCTAAAACCTAGTCCGAAAACCCTACACCCGAAACCATAATCCCTGAACTCTAAATCAAAAAAATATGAAACTAAACCCCAAAACATATCCCATACACCCTAATATTGAAATCCTTAACCCTAAAACTTAAAACCTAAACCCTACCCTTAAATCTAAAACTGAAACCCTAAAACCAAAACCATAAATCCAAAAACCTAGTCCCAAAACCCCTTACGTGAAACCATAATCCCAAAACTCTAAATCCAAAAATAAAAACCTAGAACCTAAAAAAATATCCCCTATTCCCAAATATTGAAATTCTTAACCCTAAAAAATAAAACCTAAACCCTAGTCCTTAAAACTAAAACCAAAACTCTATAACCAAAACCCAAAATCCTAAAACTTGGTCCTAAAAGCCTATAACTGAAACCCTAATAACTAAAATCTAAATCTGAAAAGATGAACTCTAAACCCCAAAACATATCCCCTATAGTGTAATATTTCATTATTTAACCCTAAAACAAAAAACCTGAACCCTAGCCCTTAAACTAAAACCAAAACTCTAAAACCAAAATCGAAAATCCTAAAACCAAGTTCAAAAACCCTATACCTGAAACCCAAATCCATAAAATCCAAATCCAAAAATCAGAACCCTAAACCCAAAAAAATATCCCCCATACCCTAATCATGAAATACTTAACCCTAAAACCTAAAACCTTAACCCTAGCCCATAAATTTAAGACCAAAACCAAAAAACCAAAACCAAAAAACCAAAAACCAAAATCCTAAAACCTAGTACCAAAACCCTATAACTGAAACCCTAATCTATAAAATCTAAATACAAAAAGATGAACCCTAAACAGAAACACATATACCCTATACCATAATCTTAAAATACCTAACCCTAAAACAGAAAACCTGAACCCTAACCCTTATATCTAAAACAAAAAACCTAAAACCAAAACCCCAAATCTTAAAACCCAGTCCCAAAACCCTATACACAAAACACTAATCCATAAACTCTAAATCAAAAAAATATGTACCCTAAACCCAAATACATATTCTCTATACCCTAATCTTGAAATCCTTGATCCTTAATATAAAACCTAAACTCCAGCTGTTAAATCTAAAACCAAAACCCTAAAACCAAAACCCAAAATCCTAAAACCTAGTCCCAAAACCCTATACCCAAAATTCTAATCCTGAAATTCTAAATCCAAAATCTTGGACCCAAAACCCCCAAAAATATCCCCCATACCCTAATCATAAAATACTTAACCATAAAAATATAAAACCTAAACTCTATCCCTTAAATCTAAAACCAAAACCCTAAAACCAAAACCCAAAATCCTGAAACCTAGTCCCAAAACACCATAACCTAAACCGTAATCCCTAAACTCTAAATCAAAAAAACTGAACCCTAAACCCAAAATCATATCCCATATACCCTAATATTGAAATCCTTAACTCTAAAACATAAAACATAAACCCTATACCTTAAATCTAAAACCAAAACTCTAAAAGAAAAACCCAAAATCCTAAAACCTTTTCCCAAAACCCTATACTTCAAACCCTAATCCTCAAACTCTAAAACCTAAAATCAGAAACCCAAACCCAAAAACAGATACCCTACACCCTAATATCAAAATAACCAACCCAAAAATATAAAACCTAAACCCTATCCCTTAAATCTAAAACCAAAACCCTAAAACTAAAACCCAAAATACTAAAACCTAGTCCCAAAACCCTATACCTGAAACGCTAATACCTAAACTCTAAATCCAAAAAATCGAATTCCAAACCCGAAAACATATCCTATATACCCTAATATTAAAATTATTAACCCTTAAACATAAAACCTAAACCCTGTCCCTTAAATCTAAAGCCAAAACCCTAAGACCAAAACCCAAAATCCTAAAACCCAGTCTTAAAACTCTATACCTAAATACCTAATCACTAAACTCTAAATATTAAAATCAGAACCCAAAACACAAAACATATCCCCTATACCCAAGTCGTTAAATCCTTAACCCTAAAACATAAAACCTAAACCCCAACTGTTAAATCTAATACCAAAACCCAAACCCAAAATCCTAAAACCTAGTCCGAAAACCCTACACCCGAAACCATAATCCCTGAACTCTAAATCAAAAAATCTGAAACTAAACCCCAAAACATATCCCATACACCCTAATATTGAAATCTTTAATCCTAAAACTTAAAACCTAAACCCTACCCTTAAATCTAAAACTGAAACCCTAAAACCAAAACCATAAATCCAAAAACCTAGTCCCAAAACCCCTTACATGAAACCCTAATCCCAAAACTCTAAATCCAAAAATAAAAACCTAGAACCTAAAAAAATATCCCCTATACCCAAATATTGAAATTCTTAACCCTAAAAAATAAAACCTAAACCCTACTCCTTAAAACTAAAACCAAAACGCTATAACTAAAACCCAAAATCCTAAAACTTGCTCCCAAAAGCCTATAACTGAAACCCTAATAACTAAAATCTAAATCTGAAAAGATGAACTCTAAACCCCAAAACATATCCCCTATAGTCTAATATTTCATTATTTAACCCTAAAACAAAAAACCTGAACCCTAGCCCTTAAACTAAAACCAAAACTCTAAAACCAAAACCGAAAATCCTAAAACCAAGTCAAAAAACCCTATACCTGAAACCCAAATCCATAAACTCCAAATCCAAAAATCAGAACCCTAAACCCAAAAAAATATCCCCCATACCCTAATCATGAAATACTTAACCCTAAAACCTAAAACCTTAAACCTAGCCCATAAATTTAAGACCAAAACCAAAAAACCAAAACCCAAAATCCTAAAACCTAGTACCAAAACCCTATAACTGAAACCCTAATCTATAAAATCTAAATACAAAAAGATGAAACCTAAATAGAAAAACATATACCCTATACCATAATCTTAAAATACCTAACCCTAAAACAGAAAACCTAAACCCTAACCCTTATATCTAAAACAAAAAACCTAAAACCAAAACCCCAAATCTTAAAACCCAATCCCAAAACCCTATACACAAAACACTAATCCATAAACTCTAAATCAAAAAAATATGTACCCTAAACCCAAATACATATCCTCTATACCATAATCTTGAAATCCTTGATCCTTAATATAAAACCTAAACCCTAGCTGTTAAATCTAAAACCAGAACCCTAAAACCAAAACCCAAAATCCTAAAACCTAGTCCCAAAACCCTATACCCAAAACTCTAATCCTGAAATTCTAAATCCAAAAACTTGAACCCAAAACCCCAAAAAATATCCCCCATACGCTAATCATAAAATACTTAACCATAAAAATATAAAACCTAAACTCTATGCCTTAAATCTAAAACCAAAACCCTAAAACCAAAACCCAAAATCCTGAAACCTAGTCCCAAAACACCATAACCTAAACCGTAATCCCTAAACTCTAGATCGAAAAAACTGAACCCTAAACCCAAAATCATATCCCCTATACCCTAATATTGAAATCCTTAACTCTAAAACATAAAACATAAACCCTATACCTTAAATCTAAAACCAAAACTCTAAAAGAAAAACCCAAAATCCTAAAACCTTTTCCCAAAACCCTATACTTCAAACCCTAATCCTCAAACTCTAAAACCTAAAATCAGAAACCCAAACCCAAAAACAGATACCCTACACCCTAATATCAAAATAACCAACCCAAAAACATAAAACCTAAACCCTATCCCTTAAATCTAAAACCAAAACCCTAAAACTAAAACCCAAAATACTAAAACCTAGTCCCAAAAACCTATACCTGAAACACTAATACCTAAACTCTAAATCCAAAAAATCAAATGCCAAACCTGAAAACATATCCTATATACCCTAATATTAAAATTATCAACCCTGAAACATAAAAACTAAACCCTGTCCCTTAAATCTAAAGCCAAAACCCTAAGACCAAAACCCAAAATCCTAATACCCATTCTTAAAACTCTATACCTAAAAACCTAATCACTAAACTCTAAATCTTAAAATCTGAACCCAAAGCACAAAACATATCCCCTATACCCAAGTCTTTAAATCCTTAACCCTAAAACATAAAACCTAAACCCCAACCGTTAAATCTAATACCAAAACCCTAAAACCAAAACCCAAACCCAAAATCCTAAAACCTAGTCCGAAAACCCTACACCCGAAACCATAATCCCTGAACTCTAAATCAAAAAAATATGAAACTAAACCCCAAAACATATCCCATACACCCTAATATTGAAATCCTTAACCCTAAAACTTAAAACCTAAACCCTACCCTTAAATCTAAAACTGAAACCCTAAAACCAAAACCATAAATCCAAAAACCTAGTCCCAAAACCCCTTACGTGAAACCATAATCCCAAAACTCTAAATCCAAAAATAAAAACCTAGAACCTAAAAAAATATCCCCTATTCCCAAATATTGAAATTCTTAACCCTAAAAAATAAAACCTAAACCCTAGTCCTTAAAACTAAAACCAAAACTCTATAACCAAAACCCAAAATCCTAAAACTTGGTCCTAAAAGCCTATAACTGAAACCCTAATAACTAAAATCTAAATCTGAAAAGATGAACTCTAAACCCCAAAACATATCCCCTATAGTGTAATATTTCATTATTTAACCCTAAAACAAAAAACCTGAACCCTAGCCCTTAAACTAAAACCAAAACTCTAAAACCAAAATCGAAAATCCTAAAACCAAGTTCAAAAACCCTATACCTGAAACCCAAATCCATAAAATCCAAATCCAAAAATCAGAACCCTAAACCCAAAAAAATATCCCCCATACCCTAATCATGAAATACTTAACCCTAAAACCTAAAACCTTAACCCTAGCCCATAAATTTAAGACCAAAACCAAAAAACCAAAACCAAAAAACCAAAAACCAAAATCCTAAAACCTAGTACCAAAACCCTATAACTGAAACCCTAATCTATAAAATCTAAATACAAAAAGATGAACCCTAAACAGAAACACATATACCCTATACCATAATCTTAAAATACCTAACCCTAAAACAGAAAACCTGAACCCTAACCCTTATATCTAAAACAAAAAACCTAAAACCAAAACCCCAAATCTTAAAACCCAGTCCCAAAACCCTATACACAAAACACTAATCCATAAACTCTAAATCAAAAAAATATGTACCCTAAACCCAAATACATATTCTCTATACCCTAATCTTGAAATCCTTGATCCTTAATATAAAACCTAAACTCCAGCTGTTAAATCTAAAACCAAAACCCTAAAACCAAAACCCAAAATCCTAAAACCTAGTCCCAAAACCCTATACCCAAAATTCTAATCCTGAAATTCTAAATCCAAAATCTTGGACCCAAAACCCCCAAAAATATCCCCCATACCCTAATCATAAAATACTTAACCATAAAAATATAAAACCTAAACTCTATCCCTTAAATCTAAAACCAAAACCCTAAAACCAAAACCCAAAATCCTGAAACCTAGTCCCAAAACACCATAACCTAAACCGTAATCCCTAAACTCTAAATCAAAAAAACTGAACCCTAAACCCAAAATCATATCCCATATACCCTAATATTGAAATCCTTAACTCTAAAACATAAAACATAAACCCTATACCTTAAATCTAAAACCAAAACTCTAAAAGAAAAACCCAAAATCCTAAAACCTTTTCCCAAAACCCTATACTTCAAACCCTAATCCTCAAACTCTAAAACCTAAAATCAGAAACCCAAACCCAAAAACAGATACCCTACACCCTAATATCAAAATAACCAACCCAAAAATATAAAACCTAAACCCTATCCCTTAAATCTAAAACCAAAACCCTAAAACTAAAACCCAAAATACTAAAACCTAGTCCCAAAACCCTATACCTGAAACGCTAATACCTAAACTCTAAATCCAAAAAATCGAATTCCAAACCCGAAAACATATCCTATATACCCTAATATTAAAATTATTAACCCTTAAACATAAAACCTAAACCCTGTCCCTTAAATCTAAAGCCAAAACCCTAAGACCAAAACCCAAAATCCTAAAACCCAGTCTTAAAACTCTATACCTAAATACCTAATCACTAAACTCTAAATATTAAAATCAGAACCCAAAACACAAAACATATCCCCTATACCCAAGTCGTTAAATCCTTAACCCTAAAACATAAAACCTAAACCCCAACTGTTAAATCTAATACCAAAACCCAAACCCAAAATCCTAAAACCTAGTCCGAAAACCCTACACCCGAAACCATAATCCCTGAACTCTAAATCAAAAAATCTGAAACTAAACCCCAAAACATATCCCATACACCCTAATATTGAAATCTTTAATCCTAAAACTTAAAACCTAAACCCTACCCTTAAATCTAAAACTGAAACCCTAAAACCAAAACCATAAATCCAAAAACCTAGTCCCAAAACCCCTTACATGAAACCCTAATCCCAAAACTCTAAATCCAAAAATAAAAACCTAGAACCTAAAAAAATATCCCCTATACCCAAATATTGAAATTCTTAACCCTAAAAAATAAAACCTAAACCCTACTCCTTAAAACTAAAACCAAAACGCTATAACTAAAACCCAAAATCCTAAAACTTGCTCCCAAAAGCCTATAACTGAAACCCTAATAACTAAAATCTAAATCTGAAAAGATGAACTCTAAACCCCAAAACATATCCCCTATAGTCTAATATTTCATTATTTAACCCTAAAACAAAAAACCTGAACCCTAGCCCTTAAACTAAAACCAAAACTCTAAAACCAAAACCGAAAATCCTAAAACCAAGTCAAAAAACCCTATACCTGAAACCCAAATCCATAAACTCCAAATCCAAAAATCAGAACCCTAAACCCAAAAAAATATCCCCCATACCCTAATCATGAAATACTTAACCCTAAAACCTAAAACCTTAAACCTAGCCCATAAATTTAAGACCAAAACCAAAAAACCAAAACCCAAAATCCTAAAACCTAGTACCAAAACCCTATAACTGAAACCCTAATCTATAAAATCTAAATACAAAAAGATGAAACCTAAATAGAAAAACATATACCCTATACCATAATCTTAAAATACCTAACCCTAAAACAGAAAACCTAAACCCTAACCCTTATATCTAAAACAAAAAACCTAAAACCAAAACCCCAAATCTTAAAACCCAATCCCAAAACCCTATACACAAAACACTAATCCATAAACTCTAAATCAAAAAAATATGTACCCTAAACCCAAATACATATCCTCTATACCATAATCTTGAAATCCTTGATCCTTAATATAAAACCTAAACCCTAGCTGTTAAATCTAAAACCAGAACCCTAAAACCAAAACCCAAAATCCTAAAACCTAGTCCCAAAACCCTATACCCAAAACTCTAATCCTGAAATTCTAAATCCAAAAACTTGAACCCAAAACCCCAAAAAATATCCCCCATACACTAATCATAAAATACTTAACCATAAAAATATAAAACCTAAACTCTATGCCTTAAATCTAAAACCAAAACCCTAAAACCAAAACCCAAAATCCTGAAACCTAGTCCCAAAACACCATAACCTAAACCGTAATCCCTAAACTCTAGATCGAAAAAACTGAACCCTAAACCCAAAATCATATCCCCTATACCCTAATATTGAAATCCTTAACTCTAAAACATAAAACATAAACCCTATACCTTAAATCTAAAACCAAAACTCTAAAAGAAAAACCCAAAATCCTAAAACCTTTTCCCAAAACCCTATACTTCAAACCCTAATCCTCAAACTCTAAAACCTAAAATCAGAAACCCAAACCCAAAAACAGATACCCTACACCCTAATATCAAAATAACCAACCCAAAAACATAAAACCTAAACCCTATCCCTTAAATCTAAAACCAAAACCCTAAAACTAAAACCCAAAATACTAAAACCTAGTCCCAAAAACCTATACCTGAAACACTAATACCTAAACTCTAAATCCAAAAAATCAAATGCCAAACCTGAAAACATATCCTATATACCCTAATATTAAAATTATCAACCCTGAAACATAAAAACTAAACCCTGTCCCTTAAATCTAAAGCCAAAACCCTAAGACCAAAACCCAAAATCCTAATACCCATTCTTAAAACTCTATACCTAAAAACCTAATCACTAAACTCTAAATCTTAAAATCTGAACCCAAAGCACAAAACATATCCCCTATACCCAAGTCTTTAAATCCTTAACCCTAAAACATAAAACCTAAACCCCAACCGTTAAATCTAATACCAAAACCCTAAAACCAAAACCCAAACCCAAAATCCTAAAACCTAGTCCGAAAACCCTACACCCGAAACCATAATCCCTGAACTCTAAATCAAAAAAATATGAAACTAAACCCCAAAACATATCCCATACACCCTAATATTGAAATCCTTAACCCTAAAACTTAAAACCTAAACCCTACCCTTAAATCTAAAACTGAAACCCTAAAACCAAAACCATAAATCCAAAAACCTAGTCCCAAAACCCCTTACGTGAAACCATAATCCCAAAACTCTAAATCCAAAAATAAAAACCTAGAACCTAAAAAAATATCCCCTATTCCCAAATATTGAAATTCTTAACCCTAAAAAATAAAACCTAAACCCTAGTCCTTAAAACTAAAACCAAAACTCTATAACCAAAACCCAAAATCCTAAAACTTGGTCCTAAAAGCCTATAACTGAAACCCTAATAACTAAAATCTAAATCTGAAAAGATGAACTCTAAACCCCAAAACATATCCCCTATAGTGTAATATTTCATTATTTAACCCTAAAACAAAAAACCTGAACCCTAGCCCTTAAACTAAAACCAAAACTCTAAAACCAAAATCGAAAATCCTAAAACCAAGTTCAAAAACCCTATACCTGAAACCCAAATCCATAAAATCCAAATCCAAAAATCAGAACCCTAAACCCAAAAAAATATCCCCCATACCCTAATCATGAAATACTTAACCCTAAAACCTAAAACCTTAACCCTAGCCCATAAATTTAAGACCAAAACCAAAAAACCAAAACCAAAAAACCAAAAACCAAAATCCTAAAACCTAGTACCAAAACCCTATAACTGAAACCCTAATCTATAAAATCTAAATACAAAAAGATGAACCCTAAACAGAAACACATATACCCTATACCATAATCTTAAAATACCTAACCCTAAAACAGAAAACCTGAACCCTAACCCTTATATCTAAAACAAAAAACCTAAAACCAAAACCCCAAATCTTAAAACCCAGTCCCAAAACCCTATACACAAAACACTAATCCATAAACTCTAAATCAAAAAAATATGTACCCTAAACCCAAATACATATTCTCTATACCCTAATCTTGAAATCCTTGATCCTTAATATAAAACCTAAACTCCAGCTGTTAAATCTAAAACCAAAACCCTAAAACCAAAACCCAAAATCCTAAAACCTAGTCCCAAAACCCTATACCCAAAATTCTAATCCTGAAATTCTAAATCCAAAATCTTGGACCCAAAACCCCCAAAAATATCCCCCATACCCTAATCATAAAATACTTAACCATAAAAATATAAAACCTAAACTCTATCCCTTAAATCTAAAACCAAAACCCTAAAACCAAAACCCAAAATCCTGAAACCTAGTCCCAAAACACCATAACCTAAACCGTAATCCCTAAACTCTAAATCAAAAAAACTGAACCCTAAACCCAAAATCATATCCCATATACCCTAATATTGAAATCCTTAACTCTAAAACATAAAACATAAACCCTATACCTTAAATCTAAAACCAAAACTCTAAAAGAAAAACCCAAAATCCTAAAACCTTTTCCCAAAACCCTATACTTCAAACCCTAATCCTCAAACTCTAAAACCTAAAATCAGAAACCCAAACCCAAAAACAGATACCCTACACCCTAATATCAAAATAACCAACCCAAAAATATAAAACCTAAACCCTATCCCTTAAATCTAAAACCAAAACCCTAAAACTAAAACCCAAAATACTAAAACCTAGTCCCAAAACCCTATACCTGAAACGCTAATACCTAAACTCTAAATCCAAAAAATCGAATTCCAAACCCGAAAACATATCCTATATACCCTAATATTAAAATTATTAACCCTTAAACATAAAACCTAAACCCTGTCCCTTAAATCTAAAGCCAAAACCCTAAGACCAAAACCCAAAATCCTAAAACCCAGTCTTAAAACTCTATACCTAAATACCTAATCACTAAACTCTAAATATTAAAATCAGAACCCAAAACACAAAACATATCCCCTATACCCAAGTCGTTAAATCCTTAACCCTAAAACATAAAACCTAAACCCCAACTGTTAAATCTAATACCAAAACCCAAACCCAAAATCCTAAAACCTAGTCCGAAAACCCTACACCCGAAACCATAATCCCTGAACTCTAAATCAAAAAATCTGAAACTAAACCCCAAAACATATCCCATACACCCTAATATTGAAATCTTTAATCCTAAAACTTAAAACCTAAACCCTACCCTTAAATCTAAAACTGAAACCCTAAAACCAAAACCATAAATCCAAAAACCTAGTCCCAAAACCCCTTACATGAAACCCTAATCCCAAAACTCTAAATCCAAAAATAAAAACCTAGAACCTAAAAAAATATCCCCTATACCCAAATATTGAAATTCTTAACCCTAAAAAATAAAACCTAAACCCTACTCCTTAAAACTAAAACCAAAACGCTATAACTAAAACCCAAAATCCTAAAACTTGCTCCCAAAAGCCTATAACTGAAACCCTAATAACTAAAATCTAAATCTGAAAAGATGAACTCTAAACCCCAAAACATATCCCCTATAGTCTAATATTTCATTATTTAACCCTAAAACAAAAAACCTGAACCCTAGCCCTTAAACTAAAACCAAAACTCTAAAACCAAAACCGAAAATCCTAAAACCAAGTCAAAAAACCCTATACCTGAAACCCAAATCCATAAACTCCAAATCCAAAAATCAGAACCCTAAACCCAAAAAAATATCCCCCATACCCTAATCATGAAATACTTAACCCTAAAACCTAAAACCTTAAACCTAGCCCATAAATTTAAGACCAAAACCAAAAAACCAAAACCCAAAATCCTAAAACCTAGTACCAAAACCCTATAACTGAAACCCTAATCTATAAAATCTAAATACAAAAAGATGAAACCTAAATAGAAAAACATATACCCTATACCATAATCTTAAAATACCTAACCCTAAAACAGAAAACCTAAACCCTAACCCTTATATCTAAAACAAAAAACCTAAAACCAAAACCCCAAATCTTAAAACCCAATCCCAAAACCCTATACACAAAACACTAATCCATAAACTCTAAATCAAAAAAATATGTACCCTAAACCCAAATACATATCCTCTATACCATAATCTTGAAATCCTTGATCCTTAATATAAAACCTAAACCCTAGCTGTTAAATCTAAAACCAGAACCCTAAAACCAAAACCCAAAATCCTAAAACCTAGTCCCAAAACCCTATACCCAAAACTCTAATCCTGAAATTCTAAATCCAAAAACTTGAACCCAAAACCCCAAAAAATATCCCCCATACACTAATCATAAAATACTTAACCATAAAAATATAAAACCTAAACTCTATGCCTTAAATCTAAAACCAAAACCCTAAAACCAAAACCCAAAATCCTGAAACCTAGTCCCAAAACACCATAACCTAAACCGTAATCCCTAAACTCTAGATCGAAAAAACTGAACCCTAAACCCAAAATCATATCCCCTATACCCTAATATTGAAATCCTTAACTCTAAAACATAAAACATAAACCCTATACCTTAAATCTAAAACCAAAACTCTAAAAGAAAAACCCAAAATCCTAAAACCTTTTCCCAAAACCCTATACTTCAAACCCTAATCCTCAAACTCTAAAACCTAAAATCAGAAACCCAAACCCAAAAACAGATACCCTACACCCTAATATCAAAATAACCAACCCAAAAACATAAAACCTAAACCCTATCCCTTAAATCTAAAACCAAAACCCTAAAACTAAAACCCAAAATACTAAAACCTAGTCCCAAAAACCTATACCTGAAACACTAATACCTAAACTCTAAATCCAAAAAATCAAATGCCAAACCTGAAAACATATCCTATATACCCTAATATTAAAATTATCAACCCTGAAACATAAAAACTAAACCCTGTCCCTTAAATCTAAAGCCAAAACCCTAAGACCAAAACCCAAAATCCTAATACCCATTCTTAAAACTCTATACCTAAAAACCTAATCACTAAACTCTAAATCTTAAAATCTGAACCCAAAGCACAAAACATATCCCCTATACCCAAGTCTTTAAATCCTTAACCCTAAAACATAAAACCTAAACCCCAACCGTTAAATCTAATACCAAAACCCTAAAACCAAAACCCAAACCCAAAATCCTAAAACCTAGTCCGAAAACCCTACACCCGAAACCATAATCCCTGAACTCTAAATCAAAAAAATATGAAACTAAACCCCAAAACATATCCCATACACCCTAATATTGAAATCCTTAACCCTAAAACTTAAAACCTAAACCCTACCCTTAAATCTAAAACTGAAACCCTAAAACCAAAACCATAAATCCAAAAACCTAGTCCCAAAACCCCTTACGTGAAACCATAATCCCAAAACTCTAAATCCAAAAATAAAAACCTAGAACCTAAAAAAATATCCCCTATTCCCAAATATTGAAATTCTTAACCCTAAAAAATAAAACCTAAACCCTAGTCCTTAAAACTAAAACCAAAACTCTATAACCAAAACCCAAAATCCTAAAACTTGGTCCTAAAAGCCTATAACTGAAACCCTAATAACTAAAATCTAAATCTGAAAAGATGAACTCTAAACCCCAAAACATATCCCCTATAGTGTAATATTTCATTATTTAACCCTAAAACAAAAAACCTGAACCCTAGCCCTTAAACTAAAACCAAAACTCTAAAACCAAAATCGAAAATCCTAAAACCAAGTTCAAAAACCCTATACCTGAAACCCAAATCCATAAAATCCAAATCCAAAAATCAGAACCCTAAACCCAAAAAAATATCCCCCATACCCTAATCATGAAATACTTAACCCTAAAACCTAAAACCTTAACCCTAGCCCATAAATTTAAGACCAAAACCAAAAAACCAAAACCAAAAAACCAAAAACCAAAATCCTAAAACCTAGTACCAAAACCCTATAACTGAAACCCTAATCTATAAAATCTAAATACAAAAAGATGAAACCTAAATAGAAAAACATATACCCTATACCATAATCTTAAAATACCTAACCCTAAAACAGAAAACCTAAACCCTAACCCTTATATCTAAAACAAAAAACCTAAAACCAAAACCCCAAATCTTAAAACCCAATCCCAAAACCCTATACACAAAACACTAATCCATAAACTCTAAATCAAAAAAATATGTACCCTAAACCCAAATACATATCCTCTATACCATAATCTTGAAATCCTTGATCCTTAATATAAAACCTAAACCCTAGCTGTTAAATCTAAAACCAGAACCCTAAAACCAAAACCCAAAATCCTAAAACCTAGTCCCAAAACCCTATACCCAAAACTCTAATCCTGAAATTCTAAATCCAAAAACTTGAACCCAAAACCCCAAAAAATATCCCCCATACACTAATCATAAAATACTTAACCATAAAAATATAAAACCTAAACTCTATGCCTTAAATCTAAAACCAAAACCCTAAAACCAAAACCCAAAATCCTGAAACCTAGTCCCAAAACACCATAACCTAAACCGTAATCCCTAAACTCTAGATCGAAAAAACTGAACCCTAAACCCAAAATCATATCCCCTATACCCTAATATTGAAATCCTTAACTCTAAAACATAAAACATAAACCCTATACCTTAAATCTAAAACCAAAACTCTAAAAGAAAAACCAAAATCCTAAAACCTTTTCCCAAAACCCTATACTTCAAACCCTAATCCTCAAACTCTAAAACCTAAAATCAGAAACCCAAACCCAAAAACAGATACCCTACACCCTAATATCAAAATAACCAACCCAAAAACATAAAACCTAAACCCTATCCCTTAAATCTAAAACCAAAACCCTAAAACTAAAACCCAAAATACTAAAACCTAGTCCCAAAAACCTATACCTGAAACACTAATACCTAAACTCTAAATCCAAAAAATCAAATGCCAAACCTGAAAACATATCCTATATACCCTAATATTAAAATTATCAACCCTGAAACATAAAAACTAAACCCTGTCCCTTAAATCTAAAGCCAAAACCCTAAGACCAAAACCCAAAATCCTAATACCCATTCTTAAAACTCTATACCTAAAAACCTAATCACTAAACTCTAAATCTTAAAATCTGAACCCAAAGCACAAAACATATCCCCTATACCCAAGTCTTTAAATCCTTAACCCTAAAACATAAAACCTAAACCCCAACCGTTAAATCTAATACCAAAACCCTAAAACCAAAACCCAAACCCAAAATCCTAAAACCTAGTCCGAAAACCCTACACCCGAAACCATAATCCCTGAACTCTAAATCAAAAAAATATGAAACTAAACCCCAAAACATATCCCATACACCCTAATATTGAAATCCTTAACCCTAAAACTTAAAACCTAAACCCTACCCTTAAATCTAAAACTGAAACCCTAAAACCAAAACCATAAATCCAAAAACCTAGTCCCAAAACCCCTTACGTGAAACCATAATCCCAAAACTCTAAATCCAAAAATAAAAACCTAGAACCTAAAAAAATATCCCCTATTCCCAAATATTGAAATTCTTAACCCTAAAAAATAAAACCTAAACCCTAGTCCTTAAAACTAAAACCAAAACTCTATAACCAAAACCCAAAATCCTAAAACTTGGTCCTAAAAGCCTATAACTGAAACCCTAATAACTAAAATCTAAATCTGAAAAGATGAACTCTAAACCCCAAAACATATCCCCTATAGTGTAATATTTCATTATTTAACCCTAAAACAAAAAACCTGAACCCTAGCCCTTAAACTAAAACCAAAACTCTAAAACCAAAATCGAAAATCCTAAAACCAAGTTCAAAAACCCTATACCTGAAACCCAAATCCATAAAATCCAAATCCAAAAATCAGAACCCTAAACCCAAAAAAATATCCCCCATACCCTAATCATGAAATACTTAACCCTAAAACCTAAAACCTTAACCCTAGCCCATAAATTTAAGACCAAAACCAAAAAACCAAAACCAAAAAACCAAAAACCAAAATCCTAAAACCTAGTACCAAAACCCTATAACTGAAACCCTAATCTATAAAATCTAAATACAAAAAGATGAAACCTAAATAGAAAAACATATACCCTATACCATAATCTTAAAATACCTAACCCTAAAACAGAAAACCTAAACCCTAACCCTTATATCTAAAACAAAAAACCTAAAACCAAAACCCCAAATCTTAAAACCCAATCCCAAAACCCTATACACAAAACACTAATCCATAAACTCTAAATCAAAAAAATATGTACCCTAAACCCAAATACATATCCTCTATACCATAATCTTGAAATCCTTGATCCTTAATATAAAACCTAAACCCTAGCTGTTAAATCTAAAACCAGAACCCTAAAACCAAAACCCAAAATCCTAAAACTAGTCCCAAAACCCTATACCCAAAACTCTAATCCTGAAATTCTAAATCCAAAAACTTGAACCCAAAACCCCAAAAAATATCCCCCATACACTAATCATAAAATACTTAACCATAAAAATATAAAACCTAAACTCTATGCCTTAAATCTAAAACCAAAACCCTAAAACCAAAACCCAAAATCCTGAAACCTAGTCCCAAAACACCATAACCTAAACCGTAATCCCTAAACTCTAGATCGAAAAAACTGAACCCTAAACCCAAAATCATATCCCCTATACCCTAATATTGAAATCCTTAACTCTAAAACATAAAAACATAAACCCTATACCTTAAATCTAAAACCAAAACTCTAAAAGAAAAACCCAAAATCCTAAAACCTTTTCCCAAAACCCTATACTTCAAACCCTAATCCTCAAACTCTAAAACCTAAAATCAGAAACCCAAACCCAAAAACAGATACCCCTACACCCTAATATCAAAATAACCAACCCAAAAAACATAAAACCTAAACCCTATCCTTAAATCTAAAACCAAAACCCTAAAACTAAAACCCAAAATACTAAAACCTAGTCCCAAAAACCTATACCTGAAACACTAATACCTAAACTCTAAATCCAAAAAATCAAATGCCAAACCTGAAAACATATCCTATATACCCTAATATTAAAATTATCAACCCTGAAACATAAAAACTAAACCCTGTCCCTTAAATCTAAAGCCAAAACCCTAAGACCAAAACCCAAAATCCTAATACCCATTCTTAAAACTCTATACCTAAAAACCTAATCACTAAACTCTAAATCTTAAATCTGAACCCAAAGCACAAAACATATCCCCTATACCCAAGTCTTTAAATCCTTAACCCTAAAACATAAAACCTAAACCCCAACCGTTAAATCTAATACCAAAACCCTAAAACCAAAACCCAAACCCAAAATCCTAAAACCTAGTCCGAAAACCCTACACCCGAAACCATAATCCCTGAACTCTAAATCAAAAAAATATGAAACTAAACCCCAAAACATATCCCATACACCCTAATATTGAAATCCTTAACCCTAAAACTTAAAACCTAAACCCTACCCTTAAATCTAAAACTGAAACCCTAAAACCAAAACCATAAATCCAAAAACCTAGTCCCAAAACCCCTTACGTGAAACCATAATCCCAAAACTCTAAATCCAAAAATAAAAACCTAGAACCTAAAAAAATATCCCCTATTCCCAAATATTGAAATTCTTAACCCTAAAAAATAAAACCTAAACCCTAGTCCTTAAAACTAAAACCAAAACTCTATAACCAAAACCCAAAATCCTAAAACTTGGTCCCTAAAAGCCTATAACTGAAACCCTAATAACTAAAATCTAAATCTGAAAAGATGAACTCTAAACCCCAAAACATATCCCCTATAGTGTAATATTTCATTATTTAACCCTAAAACAAAAACCTGAACCCTAGCCCTTAAACTAAAACCAAAACTCTAAAACCAAAATCGAAA
The DNA here is from genome assembly GCA_963277665.1 of Viscum album. Classification (NCBI taxonomy): domain Eukaryota; kingdom Viridiplantae; phylum Streptophyta; class Magnoliopsida; order Santalales; family Viscaceae; genus Viscum; species Viscum album. The sequence continues at coordinate 2,227 of CAUJRU010002833.1, read as the reverse complement.
ATCCTAAAACCAAGTTCAAAAACCCTATACCTGAAACCCAAATCCATAAAATCCAAATCCAAAAATCAGAACCCTAAACCCAAAAAAATATCCCCCATACCCTAATCATGAAATACATTAACCCTAAAACCTAAAACCTTAACCCTAGCCCATAAATTTAAGACCAAAACCAAAAAACCAAAACCAAAAAACCAAAAACCAAAATCCTAAAACCTAGTACCAAAACCCTATAACTGAAACCCTAATCTATAAAATCTAAATACAAAAAGATGAACCCTAAACAGAAACACATATACCCTATACCATAATCTTAAAATACCTAACCCTAAAACAGAAAACCTGAACCCTAACCCTTATATCTAAAACAAAAAACCTAAAACCAAAACCCCAAATCTTAAAACCCAGTCCCAAAACCCTATACACAAAACACTAATCCATAAACTCTAAATCAAAAAAATATGTACCCTAAACCCAAATACATATTCTCTATACCCTAATCTTGAAATCCTTGATCCTTAATATAAAACCTAAACTCCAGCTGTTAAATCTAAAACCAAAACCCTAAAACCAAAACCCAAAATCCTAAAACCTAGTCCCAAAACCCTATACCCAAAATTCTAATCCTGAAATTCTAAATCCAAAATCTTGGACCCAAAACCCCCAAAAATATCCCCCATACCCTAATCATAAAATACTTAACCATAAAAATATAAACCTAAACTCTATCCCTTAAATCTAAAACCAAAACCCTAAAACCAAAACCCAAAATCCTGAAACCTAGTCCCAAAACACCATAACCTAAACCGTAATCCCTAAACTCTAAATCAAAAAAACTGAACCCTAAACCCAAAATCATATCCCATATACCCTAATATTGAAATCCTTAACTCTAAAACATAAAACATAAACCCTATACCTTAAATCTAAAACCAAAACTCTAAAAGAAAACCCAAAATCCTAAAACCTTTTCCCAAAACCCTATACTTCAAACCCTAATCCTCAAACTCTAAAACCTAAAATCAGAAACCCAAACCCAAAAACAGATACCCTACACCCTAATATCAAAATAACCAACCCAAAAATATAAAACCTAAACCCTATCCCTTAAATCTAAACCAAAACCCTAAAACTAAAACCCAAAATACTAAACCTAGTCCCAAAACCCTATACCTGAAACGCTAATACCTAAACTCTAAATCCAAAAAATCGAATTCCAAACCCGAAAACATATCCTATATACCCTAATATTAAAATTATTAACCCTTAAACATAAAACCTAAACCCTGTCCCTTAAATCTAAAGCCAAAACCCTAAGACCAAAACCCAAAATCCTAAAACCCAGTCTTAAAACTCTATACCTAAATACCTAATCACTAAACTCTAAATATTAAAATCAGAACCCAAAACACAAAACATATCCCCTATACCCAAGTCGTTAAATCCTTAACCCTAAAACATAAAACCTAAACCCCAACTGTTAAATCTAATACCAAAACCCAAACCCAAAATCCTAAAACCTAGTCCGAAAACCTACACCCGAAACCATAATCCCTGAACTCTAAATCAAAAAAATCTGAAACTAAACCCCAAAACATATCCCATACACCCTAATATTGAAATCTTTAATCCTAAAACTTAAAACCTAAACCCTACCCTTAAATCTAAAACTGAAACCCTAAAACCAAAACCATAAATCCAAAAACCTAGTCCCAAAACCCCTTACATGAAACCCTAATCCCAAAACTCTAAATCCAAAAATAAAAACCTAGAACCTAAAAAAAATATCCCCTATACCCAAATATTGAAATTCTTAACCCTAAAAAATAAAACCTAAACCCTACTCCTTAAAACTAAAACCAAAACGCTATAACTAAAACCCAAAATCCTAAAACTTGCTCCCAAAAGCCTATAACTGAAACCCTAATAACTAAAATCTAAATCTGAAAAGATGAACTCTAAACCCCAAAACATATCCCCTATAGTCTAATATTTCATTATTTAACCCTAAAACAAAAAACCTGAACCCTAGCCCTTAAACTAAAACCAAAACTCTAAAACCAAAACCGAAAATCCTAAAACCAAGTCAAAAAACCCTATACCTGAAACCCAAATCCATAAACTCCAAATCCAAAAATCAGAACCCTAAACCCAAAAAAATATCCCCCATACCCTAATCATGAAATACTTAACCCTAAAACCTAAAACCTTAAACCTAGCCCATAAATTT